>JAFIRS010004828.1:0-73443 GCA_018342105.1 Gonioctena quinquepunctata
TTTTTGATTTATTCAATGGTGCCGATATATGTTTTGGTTTTAAAATTATGGGGGTTTTCGGGGTCGGAGATTATGAATTTTTTATCAAAATTCACAAATTTAAGATGGCGGACGAGTTGTGTAATTATAGCCCGATTCGATTCAAAATTGGTATGTTGGGGTTTTTGGGGTCGGAGATTACGAATTTAGTCAAAGATTATTGATTCTTAGTTAAAATTGCGGAAGATGGCGGATGAGTTAATCTTTATATGGTCTCCTCATTAAAGAACTAGATAGCTCAGAATTTACAGGAAAACGGCCTCATAATAACGATGCTCTAACTAAAATGCATAGATTAAGGTGTACTTAAGTACTAAAAAGCACAAAATAAAATAATAAAAAAACTTTTTAAAAACAAGCTTTTATTCAAATGCAATAAAAAGTAAAAAATAAGTGCTTTGGATGTGTGAACGTTATTCTGTGAATTATAGATCCAAAAGCTTGTTACGCAAAGTTTTCAGTTCGAATACAAAAGCGACAAGCTTTTGAGTCTATAACTCATGGAATAACCTATGTCCCACATCCAAGGCTATCATTTTTTACTTTTTAGTGCATTTGAATAAAAGTTTGTCTTTAAAAATATTTTTCATTAATGGCTCACTGTCACCTAAACTATGGGATTCTGGTATTGGGAACTAGCCCAGGATGCATTGAGCTACTGGTTAGACAAAAAAAAATATAAGTACCATTGGAAACGTGGGACCAAGTGAACACGCAAAGCCGATTTATATTGATCTGCAAATTTTAATACTTCCATACATATATATATATATATATATATATATATATATATATATATATATATATATATATATATATATATATATATATATATATATATATTATATATATATATATTTATATATATATATATATATATATATATATATATATATATTTATTATATATATATATATATTTATATATATATATATTTATATATATATATATATATATATTTTAATTACTTTTGGTTATGAAGCGCTTATATATTTCTTATATCAAATGTGTCATTCATAGGGATTTTGTCTCTGAAAATGTGAACAATTGGTAGCGCAAAACATATTTTGTGGCATGTTCCGATATTCCCGAACAGTACTGCCCAGTAAATTTAATCGTTCCAATTTTACTGAAACTTACTGGCAATGTTTTCGCGCCACGTTTAAAGAAACCCTGTTAGAGGCTAAACATTTACTGGTGCTACTGTTGCAGAAAAAGTCGTGTAGTCACAGTTTCCCTCCCCAAATTGAAAAAAGGTAGGTTATGATTCAAAATCAAAACACTATCAACAGTGGCGAGACATAATCTAAATCAGTTATTATCAGATTATCTCTGCAAAATTAATATTCTCTACAACAAATATAACAGAAAAATGTTTCAAGTTTTATGAGAAGATTTCACCATGACAACAATAGGTTATGTTCTATATTTGATTTCACCTTACTGGCCCGAATCGTTCCGAAATCACTTAATGTGGCCAGTATTTCCAGTAATATCGGAACATGACCACAATTAACTGATAATAACGGAAGTCAAGCAACAAGAGAAAGGAGTGGCCTTCTTCCAAAGAGAGTAAACGTTTGGCGTACAACTGTGTTAAGGTTGACAGATGCACGAATCTGGGACAGGCACCAACACTAGAGATATAAACACAAAATTCCCTATGAATATATATACAAAAATATAAATACTTTGGGATTAAAAATAAATGATCCAGCATATTCAGTTTGCGATTCTCTACACAACCCTGATGAAATTATTATAATTGGAGAAGCAGAAGTTTTTGAAGTTAGCAACTTGTGCGAGACTCCACTATTTATTTGATATCTAGTCAACCAACTGAATTGGGTGTTCCAAGAAAGATGTCAATTGACATCCGTCAGTTGAAAAAGCAAAAAAGACTCTGCGAGCAAAAATCCAAATTATAAAACAATTAAAGGAGATTTAGAAGATTTTGAGAACGGGGGCAGATATAGTCCCCGAAACGTCAAAGCAAAAACTATATAGAGAAGTATCTTTTGAATTTTTTAAAAAATTTTTTGATAGGCAAATCCAGAAAACGGCAAGTTATTGACAAATTGAATCATTTTTCCATAGGAAATATAATTTGGTGAACGCAATAACTTATCGGGGTGAACTAATCAGTTTGCCCTTTCTACACTTGTATAGATTTTCCTGATTATATTTTCATTTTCAGACTGTGGAAGGTTACCCAAAAATCATGTCAAGAAACGTTGTTCCTCCACAAAAAACCACATTCATTCAAACAAAGTATATGTTGCAGTTTAGACAAATTTCAACGAGTATTAACAAGATATTCTTCAACCGAATATGGACACATGTCAATGAGTTTTTAGTTTTCTCTTTAAATTTATGTACCAAGGTAATATCTTTAAAACATTGTGGGAGGCTGTTATAAAGTTTAATTCCCATTACTGTAGGTGAATTCTTACAGATTTCAATACGCTGGTAAGGTATAGAGAAGTCTGATTTATGCCTTGTGTCATGAGCATGAATATCAGTATTCCGCAAATAATCGTTTTTATTTCTATGAACTGATGTGATCAAATCCAATATATAAAGGGCATACACAGTTAAAACTCTCAAGTTAATAAAAATAGGTCGACAGGAGTCTACAAATGAAATGTTTGAAATACACCTTAGAATTATTTTCTGTAACAAGAAAACATATTTAGCATGAGGAGAACTCCCCCAGATACAAATTCCATAACTAATCCTAGACTGTATTTCACTAAAATAAAGTAAACGAATGTGATTTACATTAAGTGTTTTCCTTAAATTTCTAATTTGAAAACATTTAGAATTTAACATCTTTGATAGATTTAAACAGTGAGTTTTAAAGGACAAATCTGAATCAAATAATACACCCAGAAATTTCACATTTTCTGTTTTTGTTATGTTTGAGTTGTTAACCAATATATCAAAGTCGGGGGAAATAATTTTTTGGCGAGGATGAAATGAAATGAAATTTGTTTTACTTGTATTAAATAACAAGGATTGATCACTAGACCAAGCAGAAAATTTCAATAACGCATCCATAATTTTGGCCTTTAAAATGTTTGGGTCCTTATCACTAAACAGAAAAGTTGAATCATCTGCATAAAGAGTGGTAAATGACTCTGGTATAATAGAAGGCAACTCATTTATATATAAGATAAACAACAGAGGTCCAAGTATGGATCCCTGTGGAACTCCTTGTGTATTTACCATAGGATTGGTACATGTATGTATTTCCTTTATCAACAATTTTAACAGATTGTAACCTGTTATCTAAGTAACCATTCGTACGCTTTTCCCCTAATACCATATTTATAAAGCTTGTCTTTCAAAATACTATGTTGAACACAGTCAAAAGCTCGACTGAGATCACAAAATATCCCAATCGGGCCCTCGCCCTGGTTGACCAAATTCAGAACTTCATTATAGAACGATTCCAAGGCTGTTGAAGTTGAAAATGTTTCTCGAAAACCATGTTGATGATCAGTAATTACTTTATGAATTTCAAAAAATTTCAACATCTGCTTCAGCATGGCATACTCAAATATTTTTGACAAAACTGGTGATACAGAAATTGGGCGGTAATTCGACATCATTTCGGCAGCACCCTTTTTTAAAACAGGAGAAACAACTGAAACTTTCAGTTTATGAGGGAAAACTCCCTCTTCAAAAGAAGTATTAATTATATGAGAAAGCGGTTTTATTATAAAAATTTTTTAATGACAATACCAGGACCACATGAAGGTTTATTTTTAATTTTATTCTTGATTATTTCAAGAACATCTTCTGTTGTGACATATGAAAGAAATATACTGTTTGAAACAAAATTATTTGAAGGGTAATTTAATGTATAGTTCGGTTTTGTTAATTACCCATTGGCTTTTAAGTATTCATTAAATTTTTGCAACCAATGATCTTCAATTTTTAAGGTGATAGCTTTCTGAATGTTTTGCTTTCCTCCGAGTTCATTTATAACACCCCATACGGTTTTATTTTTATTGGAGGAATGATTTATTTTATCGTAATAATAATTACTTTTCGTATTTTCAACAAGCCTTTTATGTGAAGACTTTTCTTTCAGGTACGCTGCCTCGAGTTGCGGATATTTACATTTCAAATTAAACAAAGCCTTTAGATTACTAGATGAATTTTTTAATTCATTGCTAACCCACTTTTTATTGTTTTTTATTGTTTTTTTTATTTTATAGGGCAACTAATATTGAAGTAATAAATTAGAATATCATGAAATATTTTAAATTTAGTATTAATCAGGGGCTTCATAAACTCCTTCCAGGATTCTTTAGATAAATGTGATATCAGGTCATTAAAGTTATTTTCACTTATATCCCTAACCTTCATATAGTTGTTAACAGTCGTTTGAGAAAATAGATTTAATTTTAGTAGGAAATTGTGATGATCTGATTCAGTATTTATGTCAACAATACCCTCACATTCATCAAAGAAAAACAAAAACATTAGGTTGAAATAGTTGTTCGGGAAGTGAGCTGATATTTTGATAGAAGGAATTAAAGTTACCATTAGGTGACCGGTAACAGACTAAAAGAATATTTTTATATGAGTTACAATTCGACGTTAAACCACATATTTCTATATCCTTGTCAATACAATATTGATTTAATAAAAGACTTTCAATATTTAGATTAGACTTTGCCCAAACTGCAACACCACCTCGTTGATAATTGGTTCTACCATAAAAACTTATTAATTGATAATTTGGAATATTATAATTAGTTACATCATCACGTAATGACCAGGTTTCTGTAATGCATATAAATTTTAAGTCTAACTCACAATAATCTGATATCAGTTTGTCAATTTTATATTGATTTAGACCTCGAGTATTTGAGAGTAAAAGATCAAAATTTGTCTTTTTTTTATTAACCCCGTTATTGATATCAGTGTGTACACCACCTTTTCTAGTACTAGATGAGATTTGATGTTCTATACTCGAGGATCCAACTGTGTGGTTGCCATCCATTTCTTCCTGAAAAAAGACACCAGTGCTCCACTTGGCCAGGTTTCCCTTTTCCACGCCGTCTTTAATAGTTCGCATTTAATACACACCTTCATGGAAGCATATAAGTCAGGCATTTTCGATTGGTGTGTTTCACAGCTCACACCTTCTAAACGACCTTCCAAAAACTTTTCGAGTTCCTCCGGCTTGGTTCCTGGCTTTAGCCTTGTCACATGAAGGCTAACCATTTTAGGAACAGTTTCAACATTGCAAGGTGTTTCAGTTTTCCCTACAAGAAATTTTCTTTTTTTCCTAGGATTTACTTGGGACCATGCTCCATTGCGAAAATGTGCAGATTCATTTTCAGTATTTTCCTCAATATGTATTAAGTTGTTAAGGACAGTTTTGGACTTGGCTTCCAGTACTGCTTCACTAACTTGTTTGGATGATATAATCGGTCGGCTTTCATTATTTATTTCCTTTTTCTTCTTTTGAATAACAGCTGCAAAACTTGTTGACACTGACGGCTCCTGTCCCTATATACTCACGGTAGACGGCTGAGTAGTCACTGCCGTCACACCTTTCTTATCCTTGTTTACATTATTATTTGTCAGGTTTTGCTGATTAATTACTGACCAGTTTTTTTTACTGTCCACTTTATTGGTATCTACATTTGTTTCGATTGCGGCTTTGTACTTGATTTCTAAATCAGCATTTTTCGATTTTTCTAGTTTTAAGTCACTCTCTAATCTTTCAACTTTTTCTTGTAGCAAATTGTTAGAAATCTGTTGCTCATTTACTAACATTTTTAAATAGGTTAAAATTTCATTATATGTACCTGTCGAGTTCGTTTCCAAAACATCACATGATTTCGGAGGTTTATTATTGTCACAGCAAATTATTTTCGCATTCATTCTTTGACCACATGATGGGTGGTAGTTTGAATCACAATTTATGCACTTAATGGCAAAACAACGTTCAGTATATCTCTTGTTATAATTTTCAACAAACTTGAGTATGTGTTTTCTGAGAAATAGATATTTATGTATTATCGGTGTACTTCCATTGGTTCCATTTTTTTTTTAGCGCATTGAATAAAAGTCTGTCTTTAGAAAGTATATTTTTACTGAGGAAAATGACAAAAATTCAAATCCACTTCATATGGCTTCCCAATGAAATAGGTAACTGTTCGAGTAACTGACCAACCTCAAAGTAATTTTATCTAATAGTTTTAAACTTGCTATGCAATTAATAATACAAATAATTATAGACAGCACAATTAGTCAAACTTACCTTCATTATTAGAATAATTGCAGAAGCAGTTGGTGATGCAATTTTTTAAAATGAAACATGCAACCACTTAATATTACACTAAACACATAATACTGTTGCATATTGTCTTATCCCTTAGTCTAAATGATAATTGAGCTCCTGAACTAATGTAAGTAACTGATTTTGAGTAGGCGCCAAACAAACAATTATCGAAGATCATTATCCATGAAAGAAGTCATCAAAACGCAGCCGTGCATCTCGCTGCCATCATTTTATGCTTCACCTAATTCAATTGCTAGTTTGTTTGGCGCCGACTCAAAATTAGTTACTTACATAAGTTTAGGAGCTCAATTATCATTTAGACTAAGAAGGTTTATTTTATTTTTTGCTTTTCAGTTGATTTTTTCGTCGGTTTAATTTTTTGTTAAAAAGTTTTTATTTTTTACTTTTCAGTTCCGTATTTTGTCGGTTTGATTTTTTGTTAAAAAGTTTTTATTTTTAAATTTTTTGTGGCTAAAATCTACCAATTACTACCTACTTGTTTTTTGATTACTTCCAAAATACTTACTTACCCACCTTACTTCAACTATTACCAGTTAAATAATATGATTATCTACTTTTACTATTTGTTGTAATATAAATTATTTTCGTTGTTCTGGTTAGTTTATTTCATTACTTTGTATATCATTCCATCCTCTCATAAAATATACTGATTTTGACGGAACAAGAATAATGTCAGTAGCGATCTGTCATTGTCAACTACGTATGTGTGTGCCAATGTTCACTAGTGAAAAATCAATTAATCAATAAAATCAATTAATTCCTTTCGAAATCCAAATATAAGGTATACCCTATCTATTAAAAAAGAATCATCCAAATCGAAGAACCCAGTACAAAGTTATGCCTGATAGAATCGGTTAACGGACCAAAATTCAGAGGGTCAGTGATCAATATCCTTCATTTCGCTACCCTTAGGGGTGGATTTCATCTTTTAAATTAAAATGGGTCCAAATTCGAAGTACACCCTATCCACTGAAAAAAGAATTATCGGAATCGGACGCCTCAGTAAAAGGTTATGCGTGATTATACATAAAAAAATATTATGGAAAAACATAAAATATACGGGTCGAATAGAGAACATCCTCCTTTTTGGTTTCGTCGGTTAAAAATAGCTGTTACAATAGTTTGCCATTTCTGTAACGTCGTTGAAATCTTTGTTTTGGTCATTAACAATATGTATTGGGTTGTTACTTTTCCTACCACCTTCATTAGTTGCTTCTGAGATTACTTGATAAATCTTTTTCAGATCATTCTTGTTTTTATATATTTAATTTTTATAGTAATCATTTTTAATTTTTGATATTAATTTATTTAAATTTTTCCTGAACACTTTATACTCATTTTCCTTTTCTAAACTATAATTTTTTCGTAATTGTTTTTTTAATTTGTCTCTAGTTTTGATAGAGTTGATAATGCCATTAGTTATCCAAGGTTTTATTTTTTTATGTGTTTTTGTTTTAATATTTACAGTGAATTTGCGGTTATCAATAATGTTAAGATATATCTCATAGAAATTTTTAGTTGCTACTTCTGGATTATTTTCTTTACAAACACTTTCCCATGTTTCCTCTTTGTTTTTTTTATTAGTGTATCTATATTGATGTTACTTATCATTTCATAAGCACTGTCAGCAGGTATAGGTTTTTTATTTATATTCCAGATATTTATCATGATTATGATCAGTCATGTCATGACTGATTACGAATGAGTTGAATACAATTTGATTGCTTTTTTTATTATTCCTTAGGAAAATATGGTCTAAGCAGGATTTACTCTGTGGTCTCGTAATGGTGTTTATGTATGATAACAATCCATAAGAGTGTAAAGTTGCTTGATAAAGGTTAAAGCAACTCCAACTGATCTGAACTTAAAGCCGGAAACCTTAAACAATTTTTACTGTTCCATAGCCGAAAAACTTAATGATCTCATCACTCCAACTCATGACCCATTAATTTACCTAGAAAGTGTCAATATAAAAAATTCCTTTTCTTTGAACAGCACTAATCTAACTGAATTAAAAGAGGTAATCCGAGACATAAAAAACAAAAAGGCCTCTGGTTTAGATGACATCTCCATAAAAATATTTGAAAACCTTCCTGACGATGCACTTAATGTCCTGGTCATACTTATTAATAGATCATTCACAGAGGGACTCTTTCCGCATTTCCTCAAAACCTCGGTAGTGATCCCGATCCACAAAGATGGCAATAAAGATGAACCGGCGAACTTCAGACCAATATCCCTTATCCCAACATTAGCTAAAATAATTGAAAAACTAGTAAAACGGAGAATCATGGAATTTGTAGACAACAATATACTGAGTGCACGTCAATATGGCTTCCAAAAAAACAAAAATACATCCGATGCCATATTTGCTCTCCTGCAGACAGTTTATAATGAAATCAACAACGCGGAAACAACTGCAGCGGTTCTATGTGACTTCTCTAAGGCATTTGACTGTGTCAACCATGATATACTACTACAAAAACTCAGCAGATACGGTTTTAGGGATAACAGTCATGCTTGGATAAGATCATATCTCACTGCAAGAAAGCAAATTGTAAGGATGTCTTCGGATTCGAATATCAGTGATGTGAAATATGGCGTACCCCAAGGCTCTGTTCTGGGTCCCGTCCTGTTTCTCCTATACATCAACGATCTGACTAACATCCCAATTACAGGAAAACTCACTATCTTTGCCGACGATACTACATTAATATGGCATGACAAAGACAGGATGCACACCAGAATGAGTGCAGATATGATTAAAGTAAAAGATTGGTGCGATTCTAATTTCCTAACACTTAACACCAAAAAAACCAATGTAATAGCATTCAAATGTACATTTTCAGATATCTCTTTAGGAACAAACACTATCGAAAACAGCACCACATCGAAATTTCTAGGAGTCCATCTAGATAAAGATCTAAAATTTGACGAACACATCAGACATCTCAATAAAAAATTAGCATCTGGATGTTACGCGCTGAGAAATGTTGTGAAAGAGCTAGGTTTTCCCAATGCTAAGGCTGTGTACTACGCCTTGATAGATTCCCAACTGCGGTATGGTATAGCCTTCTGGGGAGGTTGCTGTAACACACTTATGCAGTCAATCTTTGTCTTACAGAAAAGAGCCATCAGATATCTTTGTAAGGCCAAGAGGCAAGATTCATGTAAACCCCTCTTTCTTGAGCATCGAATATTAACAGTCATTTCAATATATATAATGGAAACAGTGACCATAATCCACAAGAACAGAGCTAATTATGAAGTCACAAACACTGCATATTCAACCCGTCAAGCTAACCAACTCAGGCTTCCAATACCCAATTCAACTTTGACACATAACTCATTTATATATAATGGTATTAAGATGTACAATAAACTCCCCCTAGAAATTAAAGAAACAACATGCTAAAACTATTAAAAAAAAACAAAAAGCATATTGAGTGATAAAGCCTATTATAATCTACAAGATTACTTTAATGACACACTGTGATATCCTAGTTTATTAAGTATACCAATCTTTCCATCTTTTTATATTATCTGTTTAATCTATATTATTTATGTTCTTTTATTGTATTATATTACATTTTATTAATGTTATTGTGAAAACTTAACTATTTACAATAAGCTAATATCTGTTATAATTTTAAAATAAGCTGTACAAAATTTGTAAATTGACTGATTATCGATAATCTTACTGTATAACATTGTGTTTGTTAACAAGAGATAACTCTTAACAACAATAAACATATTCTCTCTATTCATTTGTTACATGATTGGTTGTATGAAGCAGGTTAATATTTATATCACCTATGAATATTTCTATATCCTTGTTGAGATAGTTTGGTATAAAGTTGTCAATGTCGTTAATAAATGATTGGGCAGAAGTTTGAGGAGATCTGTACGCAGCACTAATACCCACAGTCAAATTATTAATTTTTACGTTAATCTTAGTGATGCAGACTTCCGAAATTTCAAGTTTTACGGTATTTACCTCTGCATTGAGATTTGATCTTATTAGAATTACCACTCCATCATTTCTATTATGTGTAGTATAGCCATGTAAATTAAATTAAATTGGGAAGTTGAATCTAATTGAAAACATTCAGATAGTACTATTATATCACAGAACATAATTTTATACATTTCCAAAAATATTAGTAGTTCATCAAAAAAAATGTTTATGCTTCTAATGTTGAAATGTAAAATATTTAAAAGTTTGTTGTCTAAATTAATTTTGCTCGATATTTCAGTAGCATCAACAGTTTCGTTAATTGTATCACTTTGAATGGAGTTCAATAAGTCATTACTACCTATATAAAAAAAATAAGAATAGATAATAAATTACTACATTAATCATCAGCATATGCAGTTTTGTTCTGCAATGCTGTTTTGTGGTACTTTAGAAACGAGCAGGTAAAGTCAAGTGAGGAGTGTTTACAATTGTATGTAGTATTGAATTTAGTATTGGAGAGTTCACAATTTTTACACCATGTCTTATCCTTGGGGCAGTATTTGTCTTCATGTGCTTCACTACAGATAGAGCAGACTACTGCATTTTTGGAGTTTTCTTGTTTGTGGTAGAAGCCTTGGCACTTGTAACATCTGGGGATGTCTAGATCTTCATATACTGGAAGTCGTTCCCATCCTATGTATATTTTTCCCTTTCTCATTATTTGCTGAAACACGTTTGCTGAGCATTCACAGTAAATAGTGTTCATTCCTTTTTTTGTTCTTCTTATGTAAGTGGTTTTCATTTCACCTTTTATTTCATTTTGTTCCATGATACATTCATGTATTTTTCCTTTAGTCATATTTCCAGTGTAATTGCAAATTTTTATTCTAGGTTTCCTCATTTTAGTTAGTTCAATATTGTAGGTATCTTTCAGTTCATCCTGAACTGCTTTTTCTAAAATTTCAGTTTCTTTTTTTGTTTGACAGGATAGTATTGTCAAGTATGAAAAATATTACCCGATATAAATATAGCAATAATTTCTTTTTCAAAGTTCTGAATTAATTTACCAGACTTGAAAATAAAATTCAAACAATTGAACCCAAAGTGGAAAAATCCGTAGTTCATATATTTTACAGTAATTCATCATCTAGTATAACATTTATTGAAATACAGTATTTTCTGCAAATTCTAAGTTCAACGCCAGTCATTAACCAGGGATTGGGTTTCAGTCCGATATTGCATTATTCAATAGCAAGAATGCTGATTCTGCAAGTCAGCGATATATTTCCTATGAATGAAAGTGTTTGTTTTTAATCGGGCTTTCTTGAGTTTTATGCTGCTGGTCCATGGAGACACATCTCCTTCCCTTGGTTTTTATTATAATGTAAGTGTTATTTTTATTTACTTGTTATGGTCATTGTTCACTTCACTATTTTTGTATTCACCATCATGTTATTTTTTGCCCTTTTATAATTTTCAATAAACCATAATAGTTTTCACTTCACTTTTTTTATTTCACTATACCAGGGTGGTCACAATCACAGATGTAAAATGTTTTAACCTCTCGCAAGCCAAGCAAGTTAATTAGTGGGCACCCTAAACAGTTAGGGGGCCAGGGTTTCACTGGGTCACCCAGAGTAGGGCGTGACCGAGCCAGTTTTTCCCATTCTGATTTGTTTTATTCCGACTTTCAGGTCAATTAGATTGATTTTCTGATTTAGATCTGATTTTGTTTTATTGCCATCTTGTGGAGCTTTTGGTTTGATGATAACCTTGGGTGGATTTGTTTTTCTTTCTGGGTCACCAACATTTGATTTAACTGCATCAGCATAATTCAAGGAGGGCGTATTTTTCTCCTTTTCTTCATATGATTTGAGCTTTTCTTGGAGCATTTTTATTATTTCATTTTTATTGTTTATTATTTCATCTTTATCTTCGATAGTGTTTTTAAGGTAAGCGATCAGCTCGTAATTTCTAAATTTTTTGCTTGAGAATTTTAGTAGTCTTGTACGTATAGGCAGACACCTTATTTCTGAAGATGACAGTTCAGAGCATTGGTTACAATAGAGTTTCTTGCATCCATCACATGCTGAGCAAGGATATTTTTGTTCTTTAGTAGGTTGAAAAATATTTTCACACTCTGAGCATTTCATTGCCATGTTGTTTTATTGATTGAATCATTTCATTTGTTCCTGTTAATAATGTGCGTACGCCACTGGAGGGTAGGTATTGTTTATCACTTTTACTTTTGGGCCAGGTACAGATTTTTTGTTCCTGAATCAGTTCACCTTTTTCCTATCAGTCTTCGGTTTTTTTAATAGCACAAAAACACACTAGAGTTGGATTGAAAATAGTATCAGATTGATTGATTTACGAAATTTATCCACTTTCTATTATTGGTTTTCAGAATTAATATGCACATTAGAAAGGGATTTTTTTTGGCATCTATTGGAATTAAATTTAACTAGATGTGTTGACGATTGTCCACAGTAAAAACGTTTTCTTTGAAGAGCACTTTTACACACTTCTACACTTCTCAGAAACTAAAATTTTGTGTTTCTTTTTTCTCAATATTTTTTCCTTGGAAAGTTGATGTTTTCTATGCCATCACATTTAATTGTCATTATACCTTGCAATACTTTACCTATATATCCTTTTTCCAAACTCCTCCGTCTGAGTAAAAGGTATTTTATTCCTGATAATACTATTCGTTATATTATATCAAATTGACGTGCCACATATTCAATGTAAACCATTAATCCAATAGTCCAAGATCCCAGAGCCGGCAAACCTACGTCATTTTAGCAAAGCTGAAATTTTGAGTATGAGTAGTGAGATATGTAGTTAGGAACATATGCGTACTTGCTAGCTTGAAAGCGAGGCCCTTTTACAGGTAGCAGGTACAAAAGTACATAAATAACTTTCTCATCTACGTTAAAGTAAGGTAATACTTTTGACAATTAATATGACCCAGTTGGCCAAGTGGTCTAAGGCGCCAGATATAAGCTCTATATCTCGAAAGATAGCGCAGGATCAAACCCCACGCCTGACGATTTTTCTTTTATTTTTCCATTCGAATTGAGAAATGATTTGTTTATTTATTATTTGAATATTCATCCCAAAACAAATCATTTTTCAATTTCGAAGTGAACAATTTAAGAAAAAAAATCATGAGGCATGGGGTTTTGAACCCACGCTAACTTTCGAGATCCAGAGCCTAAATCACGCACCTTAGACTGCTCGGCTAACTGGACAATATTAATTGTCAAAAGCAGTACCATACTTCAACGTAAATGATAATTTTTTTTATGTATTTTTGTACCTCTTTCTGTAAAAGGGCCCCGCTTTCAAGGTTAAAAACTAACATATCACACTACTCATATTCAAAATTTCAGCGTTACTAAAATGACGAAGGTTTTCAGTCCCTGGGATCTTACTCTACAACTTCGGCATACAAAAAACATGAAAAATTATGTCTAAAATAGGATATAATCATCTAAAGACATGTTATATAGAAATGTAAAAGAAACAAAAATATTTTCCACGTATACCTCTCAACGATAATATCCGACTTGTATTCGCAAAGATATCCTATCACTCATGTATCATTTTAAATTTTCTTCAAGCAGTTAGGATGGTTTCGTACACCTTCGAAATCGTATGAGCAAGGGCTAGACACTTTATTATTATTATTTATTTATAAACGGGAAAATCCCCAATTAGGTTAATTACATATGCAGATAAACAAAGTAAATATAAATCCTTAATACTAACACTAATGCTAAAGATACTATTACTAAAAAATTGTCACACAGACTTGTATATAATTTTCAATAAGCTACCAGAAAGAATAAAATCACTCTCTTATCCAAATGGTTTTAAAAAAGAAATTTGGAAACTCCTAATGAACCTGGAGCCTTACTGCATAAGGGATTACTTAGAAGCACACCTAGAATAGCTTTTGTAGTCTGTTTGTTTTTGTGTACCTACATACTGTTTCTATGTTTTGTGATGGTCTTAGTGACCTTCAATGTGTTTTTTTGACGCCTGTTTGTTTCTACCACCTTTTACAGGTGTAACTTCTTGTACTTGGTGGTTTTTTTAAATAAAGATTATTATTATATAATAGAAAGAGACAGAGTGGGAGAAAGTCGGAGGGGGCATAACGCTTTTTTCTTAGCTAACGATTTCTACCAGTCAACACCTAGCGCAAGCCGCGTAAAGGAACTTTGTTCCAATATTTCATACATACTGAAATACTGACTTTGGTACTGAAAATATTTAACTGAAACTGGGGTACTGAAACAAGTACTGGGATTAATTGAAGTGGTGCCGAAATACTGAAGATTTGGAGATGTACACCTACTGAAAGAGTTGCCCCCTCGGTTATCCCTGTATATAGGATTATCAATTAAATAGTTTGGTACGTTGAAATGATCTATTATGAGAAATGTTGTTATCATATAAGCATTCAAGTATTTCCAATAGATTCAAAATATGAGCAACGCTAGTTTTCGGAGGTATGTAGATAACAAAAATTAAAAAAATATTATGCTCGAATGACCCATGACATCTATAGTAAAAAAGTTCTCTCACTACTAACAAAACATCACCACCTCTTGATAACGAGTTTGCTTCAAGGTTTCTGTCTTTTCTGAAGATCGCATAATTATCAGTAAAAAGTTCAGAGTTGTAACCGATGGGTTGGATCTAGGATTCTGTGATGGCAATGATGTGAAAATCCAATCCAGAGACAGATTTGTAAAAGTTATTTGTTTTTGTATTGAGACCTGACATTTTGATAATAATGACATAAATGAAAGAGTCCTGTTTAGACAAACTTGGAGGTTTTTTATGATTCTTGGATCTCCATTGATATGTTTGATTAGGAGGTTTGACTTTATACAAAAAATTTCTCATTTAATTAATGTATTCAGCTTTCCACATTTATTTAATAAACAGTATTATTATTATTATTTAAATTCTCATTTCACCCTAATCATTCTATATTACTTATTTGTTGGCTATATGCTTCCCATCTTTCTTGGGGGGTTCCATACCTACTTCCCCATTTTATTAGCAATTTATATTTTATACCATTTTGTTCACCAAATGTAATTTGTTAAATGCACACTTACACATCCATCATTTTATTATATTCCACTACTCTCATGGTAATTAACTGAAGAAAATAGAGTTTGAAACTAATTTTCAGATTCCTGGAAAAAGATAAATTTTGAGGAGGGTTCAGGATACATTTTAGCTGCTGATGAACAGGAAGTAGACCAGATCAAAGAGGAAATCAAAATAGAGAATACTCATGAAGATAACTTTGAATGTACTGACGATTTGTTGAGAATAAATGCTGATTTGGAAATGAAGCCACTCAAATATGAGGATGAGATTGATATTTTTTATGAAGACATCAAACCCGTAATACACAGGGATAAATTAAGTGGAAACAAGTCTCATCCAAACAATAATGCTAAGATTGTTCTTCATGAAAGTTGCATAGGTAGGTAATTAATATTCATTTGATTGTGCAATGTATCTCTGGCTATGCAAGTATATCTTTAAGTCACAAATGAATTCACATTGGTGGCCTAACAAACTATATTAATCATATTACCTGATGAATTACTTACTTCCATTTCAAAATATTTGACACCCAAATTCCAATTCAAACATTTTGATGGATCAGAATTTTGCAGTGTCTTAATGTTTATCAAGCTTTTATCTTGTTAAGATAATAACATTTTCAATAAAATTCCTATGAAATATGAACTTTTTTTGATAGTTTATTTAACACAATTACTCAATGGAAAGGGCTATCTGAGGATATTAGTTTTATACTTTTGGGACTGTAATTTATCCCATTGATCTTGTATTTATTGTTCCTACAGATTTTGGAGCTGGGCCTCAACAAAATACACCTGTAGAAGAGGATGAAACACATGTTGAAAGAGGCAATGAAAAACAATTTCAGTGTAACTTCTGTTCGAAATCTTATAGGCATAGTTGTAATTTGAGGACCCATGTGAGGACTCATACAGGAGAAAAACCATTTCAGTGTAATATTGTTCCAAGTCTTTTATGCAAAGTGGTACTTTGAAGAACCATGAGAGGACTCATACAGGAGAAAAACAATTTCAGTGAGGAGAAAACATTTCAGTGTAAATTTGTTCAAGTCTTTTAGCAAAGTGTAATTTGAAGACCATGAGAGGACTCATACAGGAGAAAAACCATTTCAGTGTAAATATTGTTCCAAGTCTTTTATGCAAAGTGGTACTTTGAAGAACCATGAGAGGACTCATACAGGAGAAAAACCATTTCAGTGTAAATATTGTTCCAAGTCTTTTATGCAAAGTAGTGGTTTGAAGTACCATGAGAGGACTCATACAGGAGAAAAACCATTTCAGTGTAAATATTGTTCGAAGTCTTTTATAAAAAGTGGTATAATGAAGATCCATGAGAGGACTCATACAGGAGAGAAACCATTTCAGTGTAACTTTTGCTCGAAGTTTTTCGGGCAAAGAAGTAGTTTGAAGTACCATGAGACGACTCATACTGGAGAAAAACCATTTCAGTGTAACCTTTGTTCGAAGTCTTTTGCAACAAGAAGTCATTTGAAGGGGCATGAGAGGACTCACAGGAGAAAAAACATTTAATGTTTAATGGCAAAGTGGTTATCTGGAGACCCATGAGATCCAGGCAAAGTGGTTATCTGGAGACCCATGAGAGGACTCATTGTTGCAATATCCTATTCACACAATGAAAGTCTCAGAACAGCACTTAAACTATATTGTATAAAACATTGGAAAATCAACAATCATATTAAGATGTGACATTTTACTTCTTTTTAACCTTAACTTCATGTCATGAAGTTACAACCACCATTACCAACTTGTGTGTGTAAAACATAAATGTACATGTGACGTCATCAGGAGTACTTGTTTTCAATCATCAAATGCAAAGACAATTCTGGAATGAGATATCAAAACTAGTTTTAAGAAACAAAAGTAAATATGTGACGACTTTATAACAAACTTTATTTTTCAACATTTGAAATGTTAATAAGAGAACAAATGTTATTAAATTTTTCTTTACACAATGAATTTGTTACATACTCGGCCTCAGCTGTAGATAAAGCTACACCCGATTGTTTTTTAGAAAAAACCAATTTATCGGATTAGCCGCTTATAAGATTACCAAACCACTAGCTTTTACTATCCCGCTTATCGCAGGCCCAATCTGTGTTAACAAACTGAAAGGAAATGAAATATGCAAAGAAACATAAGCAACAGAAAAACCTGTCAACATTTTAAATTAAAATTTAAAATTTGGTAAGTCTGTTTCGATCAACAAAAGAAGTTTTCGAAATGTTCTCAGAGTATTCACTGACAGACTAGCAACAATTATTTAAAAAGTATATTTCCATAATTTCTTGGAATTTATTAGGATCTAATATTTTAAGATGATAAGGAAGCACGTTGTATAGTTTATAATCCAGATAATTTTTCTGGGATATAGTGATCCTATGTTGAGAAATTCTGATATTTTCAGCATTTCTAGTGTTGTAATTGTCAATATCACTCTGAACAATAATGCTACCTGCTCTCTTATGAATTTTCAATCTCAAAACTAATTTTTGCTCTTGTTGGACTGGAATAGGGAAAAATATATTGTTCTTTGAGCATCATTATTGGAAATGTGCTTAATCTGGCGTAAGAGAAACGATTCACTAGATAGCTTGTGCTTTAGTTGCTCCGTGTGAGCATTCCAGTTTAACCTGTGATCTAGTGTGATACCGAGTAACTTAACAATCTCTTCATGTTGTCTGATTTGATGTGTGTAGTATTTGTGGAGAAGATTTGGTTTTATAACCTGCCAAGTAGCTTTTGATTTATTTTCGGCCAAACAGATATGTTGATTATAGCAGATTTTTTATTCATATTATTTTTAATTCAATGACAAGTGATATCTGAAACAAAAGAAAGTAACATTAGTAATTTTGAAAAATAATTGAAATTGATATTCAGATTCTACTAACAAGTAGTAAAATCTTGAATATAAATTTTAGGGAAATTGTTATGATATGAAGTATATGTTAATATAAAAAGAATAAAAATTGGATATAATGATATTTATACATTACATGAATACCTGCTATGATTGATTTTCTATTATCATCAGAATGTTTCCAACAATTCAATTAATTTGCACAACCTATAAATGTATGAAAATCAAAATCCACAAATGAAAATTTAGAATTCAACTAGACAAAAATAATCTACAAGCAAGAACATCCTGTATGTGAGTCACAAGGAACATGACAGGGACATGTCAAACTATTTTCCATTGGAAATCATCAAAATAACAGATTTGAGAACAGAAAATGGGTGAATATGAATTTTGAACAGTTCTGTATAAATAATTTTAGGTGTAAATATAGAAATTGTAAATAAAATTGTATCATATGTTAGAATAAGAAAATGGGTTTCAAGAAAGTGTGCAAAAAGTGAAATTCAGATCGGGAAAACAAAAAGTGATGGTTGCCTAAGGACGAAAAAAATAAGCAGTCAAAAAATAATTTTGGAGAAGGTGGTAACAAAAATTTTTCATCATCGAAAATCAACGCAAATGAGCAGACAACAAATGTAACAACAATTTCAACCTTAAATCCAAATCAAGAAACTGCCTGGCAAATATTTTAACAAAGAGCCACTTTCCTCCAATCCAAATCAGATCATATTTCCAATGCATGACATGACCAGCAACAAGGGGGCCAACATCAGCTAACTTCACTCCCAATAGCCATTGAACACCGACTCCAGGATTTTCGTGAGTGTACGAACTGAATGTACAAAAGGTATTTCATCAACAAAACTAAACACACTGATACTAGACACTTTTTATGGTTATTTTTAATAACACTGATTCACAGTGGTGAACTCTCTTCCGTGCTCATGATCATAATATAAATATAACCTCTAAATATTTACTTTGAATATTCGCTGATTGCGCATGAGCAAGCATTTGATGTTTTGATTGTTTCAATTACATTAATCATAAGGTAGATATCGCAGGAATAGGTATTTGGAAGATTTGAAAATTTATTTGAGAAAAAAACAATCATTTAATTATTTTCTGGACTCGTTATTTATCATTTGATCATATTACAAGCTATATTTCCATGAAACACTAAATTGACTTTAAGAAAAACAACTAGATGGCGCAACTGCAATCCTCCTGAGATTTTGAGACGATCTGCTCTACATAGCCGTAACGACTGAGTTGGGGAAAGGTAATAAAAGAAAGGTAAATGGTATATTGAAAAAGGGTAAGAATGTCATAGCCGGAGTTTATTGTTGTGATGAGTATTTGAAAAGCACATTAATTTTTTTTTAATAATTATACATAAAACAAAATAATACAAATCCTCATCATAATAACAATATATACTGGAAACATATCACGATCCCTTCAAGGGGTGATAGTAGATGTCACTGCTTCCGAATCGGCCTTGGGCAGACGGGGCAAAAGTTGACCAATTTCAAAATATTTATTTTCTGATTTTTTGTTAGAAAAAGAGGTTATACAACTGAGGCCCAAGGAAAAGGTCCTCATCAATCCACCGATCAGGATAATTTGATGTAACCATTGGCGGACGGTGATTCGGTAATGTGAAGGACATCCATCTTGCTGGTAAAACATCATGCGCCTCGTCTCTTCATCTTCAAGAAGCTCAAACATATTTTCCCTTAAAAACTCTCCATATGCTGCAGCGTTCAAATTATTTGGAAGCGTTTATTTAAAAGCGCCGTTGTGATCCTTGTGGTATCTTTTTATTTGGGTAACAATTGAAAACTATGATAATAAAAACATGAGTACAACATATAAATGAAATTTATATGTTGTATACATTATATTATAGTTGACAGTTCGAAGCAACTAGCGGTAAAAGTTTTAACTATCTGAAGTATCGATGCATACGTTCATCTGAATCGCTAGGAGAACGTTTTCGAATGTGATGAAAAAATTGGCGTTTTCAATTTCGAAATATGAGAAACATTAAACATTTTTTCAATGTCCAAGTTTGTTGCTGAACTTTCTAGGTGGTAATCTTCATGTGCAAATAAAAAAAAATTCACAAAAAGGGCACATACGTGTTCCCTATTTGTGTTTGTACTACTGTACAGAAAGAGCAGCGGCATATATTTATTAACTACGAATATTGATAGCTGGCCATAAGAGCAATGCAATGAAAGTGAAGTCGGGTTATATATGTCTTTCCTTGTCATATTGGCAGCGCGTAGTTATGGCAACCGAACATCAACCAATACATGTCACGCCTCCATTTTCGCGCATTCGCATCAATTCAACGTTGCCGATTAGAAAGAGTCCGAGCGATGGTCATGCTTCATTTGTTTTGGCTTCACATTTGCTGTCTTTATTATCAATATGGTACTTAATTCCATTTCCAATGCACTTATATAGGGAATCTTGTACAAAAACCTCACAGTTGAAGCCCTTAAGGCGGCCTTCCATGCCAGCTTTTTGAAGCTGTCTTCTTGCCTCCAGCCAATCAGAGTACTTCAAAACTAGCCGCGCTTTTCCATGGTCATGCCGCTTTTTGTTGGTTCCAGTTTTACTTTCAGCGTCAAATTGTTGACCATCCTTGTTTATAAACATGTTGATCTCTTTTTCTATAGACAAATATAACCAAACAATAATAAGTTATAGTTTGGTGAGTTTGTGGCAACTGTTATTAAAACATAATGGGGAAAATGCAATTTTCTATTAGTGGTCATCCTGTAACTTTAACCTGAACACTAAGTATTAATTGACAGTTGACGTAAAAACGCCGCGTTTGTTCTGCTCTATGGAAATTGTCATTTGGAAATAGTAGCACTTCTTTTAAAAAAAGTTGACCCTAAAAGCTGGTATGGAAGGCCGCCTTTATACATAAGAGTACAATAAATTTTAAACGAGGAACATTATTGTCACTAAGGGGTGTTTCTGTCAGTTCTTTCGTACCAGGTCTAGTACTTTTTGATGCGATCTAGTACCGTCGTACGGTCAAGAGAAAATCCGGTAAAATCTAGTACTTTTTCAAACACAAAACACCAAATATGTTCATGTGCCATCAGTCGACATTGGAGGGAGGATTCGACTTCCGGCTCGTGGTCAGGTTAATGTGAGATATACAGCCGTTCCACGTGCATCGCAAATTTATTTTATTGTGAGTTTTGGGCATTCGTGGTATCATTTCGAGTGAGACATTTCCGTTTGCCCACGAAAGGGGGGTCGAAGTTGTGGCTATAGCCCCAATTACTGTCATATTATCTTGTAATATATAGGCCATAAAAAACAAGCAAGCAAGTCAACATTGGAAATAATTTTTTTGTCCCTCTTTATTCAATCCGTTTCCTTTTTCCTTGTTTGTAACTTTTACGTTTTGGCTTTTATGTTCAACAACGATCATTTTTCTTATATATATATATATATATATATATATATATATATATATATATATATATATATATATATATATATACAGTGTGTCTCAGTTCTCCGTATCTTCCGTAATTATTGGGGTAGAATTCTGAAATTCTCACGATTGTTAGATATACCAAGGATGAGTCTAAATCTGTTCTGTAATTAACCTGAGTGACGTTAAATAATATTAGGGGGCAAAATAGGCTCAAAACTATTACGGATTCGTGATCAGGACATCAACTTTAGTAATAATCCATATTTTCGCTGGAAAATTGTCAGTTCTGAAACACCCCCGTATCTTTTGTAATTATTAGAGTAGAATTCTGACATTTTCACGATCGTCAGATATACCAAAATTGAATCTTAATCTCCACTGGGGTTAACCTGAGTGACATACACTGCCCCCAATAATTACGGAAGATACGGGGGTGTTTCCATAAGAAGTGAGACAAATTCGGATTTTTCAGAACTGATAATTTTTCAGCGAAAATATGGATTGTTACTGAAGTTGATGTTCTGATCACGAATCTGTAAGTATTCTGAGCCTATCTTATCCCCTAATATGATTTTTCGCAAAAAGTGTATGTCACTCAGGTTAACCCCAGATGAGAGTTAGACTTATTTTCGGTATATCTAACGATAGAGAAAAATTCAGAATTCTACTAAAAATTACGGAAGACACGGGGGTGTTTCCATGGGAAATGAGACACACTGTATAGTAATAATAATGTTTATTCACCGTTTTTGATACTCTTGGTATAGATGGTAATAAAGTAAAAATACAAAAAAATTAAAACGAGCACAGGTTTATATATATTTGCGTTTCTCTGAACGCACTAGGAGTACGACTTTTGGTGTCGTGGATTGGCCTATACTGACATCTGTTGGTGACCTATCAATGTTGCATGAAATTTTGTGTCATTGAATTCCACTTCATCAGGTCTAAGCTTCACCCCACAAATTGTAGGTGCACTTCTATAATTTCCTGCATTTCATATATATATAAACCCTCGAATAAAACTAAAGTTACACCAAAATGATGAATATAGTCAAGGTCATCTATCTAGTACTTTTTACTATAAATCTAGTATTTTTTATGGAGAAAATTCGGTACGAAAATTTTCACTCTAGGAACAACGCTGTTGTCAGTTGTCACTTGTCACATATGCTGCCATTTGGGAAAGAAAATAAATTCCAAACCAAACTCTTTGTTATTTGTGATGTAGATATTTCCAAGATAATTTATCAACTGAATTTCTCACGTAGAGATACGTCGTTTAGCCGCACTTACGTGTTCTGTCTCGTGTACACGAATCGGCCCATTTATATCGAAGCGAAGCATTCATAACCTCATTCCCACCCACCAAATTATGTAAATAACTTCAAAATGTATGTTGTGAGCATAGACATATAATAATATTGACTGGTTGTGAGAAAGAGGCCATTGATATCAGAACCTGTGAAAAAGGACCACATGAGTTCAGGCAAAACATTGGTTTCGTATATTGTTTATGTGTTTTCCTGTGGTGTTTTGCAAGTTTTTTGTAAATTTATCCAGTATTTATGAACTGTTTGACAAGTTATAAACATTCTTGAATACCTTTGCCTTCTTCGTGTGCAGCCTACAATTGTGTAGTTACATACAAAAAAGTGCTGGAGGCGAAATTTTATAGGTGAGTAACATGTAGTGCCGGTAGTGATTTGTGGATTTTTTTTAACACGTTTTCACAGGTTTCCGAACAATGAACGTATGAGAAAATTTTTATTTAATTTCTCAGTCATGCACAAACTGGTAATTTTTTACGTGACTTCTCTCTTGTTTATATAACTTCGTTTTATTTTTGTGTCTGTATTATTAGTATCATAGGTGGGTGGTAGGATTTTGTTTGATTCGGGGGTAGAATTAGATGTTTTTTCCCGAGCAATTGCTTAAACTAATGTTGGTTAATAATATTTATAAAAGTATAATGTGATTTATTTGATTCACAAACATTTCCTTTTTTACCGAGAACAAACGCACAAATACATGTTTTTAAATTGAAAAATGTTTTCTTCGAACGTTATAAATATACATGGAATTTTTACTCCGTTGGAGTAACGGGGCATACTTTTACTCCGCCAGAGTAAAGATATACTTTTACAGTGCCAGGCTGAAATGACGGATTGTCCGTCGATCTCCGTCACGCTCTATAGAAAAAATATAACTATCATTTCCAATAACACGTACTATTTTCCTAAGTATTTCTCAAAAATAATTGGGCCATTTTTTCTGCAGTCACGAAATTTTATAGATTATATAAACGTTTTTCATATAGGCATCATTGATAACAAATTTTGAAATCGCTGGAGTTCCCAATTTAGTTCAATTGCACTTCTAACTTCATGATATCGAATATACATTCAGTTATCAATACTTATTTTCACCAATTTTTTTCATTCAGATGGAGGCTCAATGGAATTCTTTTGTTTCTGAAAGGTATCATGAAAATATGTCGCATAAAGTTCCTCACTGTGATTCCTTGAACTTTTTCAAAACTCATCTCATTCAAAGTAGTCAATATTTTCCTTGAAAAAATAACAAGAAATAGGTTTTTCCAATGTAATGCCATAGCCAATTTGTATCTTCTGCCTTGTCGTATTTCTATCCTTCACAACATCTCTCTCTCATATATATAGTCCGCCAGGAACTGTGTGTGATGGCCAGTCCATCAGTTATAATATCTATGGTTGTGAGTGAAGGGGGCCGAAAGATGTTTGGCTTTTTCTCAATTACTTTGAGATATAGGCTCTTTAAGGACCAAGAAAAGTCCCGTTTCCCACTTTTTTAGCAATAAAAAATATTTCGATTATTATTCGTAACATCTATTGCTCCAAATTCAACCACAATAATTTATTTCAAAATATACTGGGCTCTAATTAGGTTATGAATGTAGCGGCTGTCAAATTTGTTGGTTCACAATGTTTTTGATGGGTACACTAAGACCTACAGTGAACATTAATCATATGTTTTGGGTGTTTTTTATTTCTAAAAAGGAAGAAAATATACCTTTTATCACCTTTGGAGGTAATTGAGAGTGCCTTGGATTCGTGTTTAGGATGCAGAAGTACCACCAGACACCAAGTCTCTAGGTGATATTTATCAATATTTGATCCTAAAATAATGTTTACTCATCTTGGATTGAGATTATTTCATGACTGACTCAATTTCCACAGATAAGGAGACATGATGGCACAAGAACACTATGGATTACCAGAAGATTATATAACACATAGTAGTAGGAATCACTTTGATGCCATTCATTGCTTTCTAAAGGGAGAAATAATAAAGGAAGAGCCCATCGAAAATAAATGCTTCAGTGAATATGGTTTGTGTGATGAAACATGAAAAATGATTAGATGGTTGTAAATGGAAAAATAAAAGGAAAAGGATGCTGTTGATAGAAAATTTTATGAACCGGTTTCTAACAATTGTGAGAAAAATCCTAGAGAATCAAAGCCTTCTCTGACTCGTAAGTATCTATAACATTTGCGAGTTGATGATTGCCCACAATTTCAATTGTTTCTACTAATATTCACATGCAAATGAATGTTCTGGACACAAGACTGATGTTGAAATCTGGTGGTACTTCTAGTTTTGAGTTTGTCTCGTTTGCGTAATTTCTGTCATCATTGAGCAATGTTATGTAGCTAGAATTGTTCCTAGGTTGAATGGAAGAGCCGTTGCATCCTTCTCTGACTGAATTCTGCCTTTTGTTAATCTGAATAAAAACATATTATTATTTTTGGTGGGTCTCATTGTTCTGTGCTACTTGTGATGTGATTCCTCTTTCAACTATAGTTTAAGTTTTTGTGTTGGGGGATCTGGTTTTCAAATTTCATATGTTCTCTCTCTCTCTTCTCTCTCTTATTTTCCAGCTCTTTTGCTATTGTATATCCTCTGTTGTGTCTGTTTAAAGTTTGAGAATGCTGCATATCTAACTCATATTGATATTCTTTGATAGTATCTTCAGTACAGATAGATTTTTTCACACTGAAAAGTCAGTTTGCAATTGTATTTCATATTGTCCTCAACACAGAGAGTGATGATTTGATCTTCTTCATCTTGTTTTACGCTTGCATAACTTTAAATCACCTCTATTTTAGTTTTTTTGAAATCACAAGTAATTAAATACCTAACTAGAACCTGAAAAATCGTTCCAAACAATCTTATCCTGCTGGGAACTTATCAGGGGCTTATCATTAGTGAATTTTTATATGCAGTGAGCATGTAAAGGTTGGAATAAATTTACTGAAGTCTTTACAGTGCCAGAAGAGAAAAATCGCTCTTACACGTCAATTTCGATATTTGATTGTTCAGGTTTTGACACACAACTCTTTTGGGTGATATCATAATTGTGCCAGTTAGGACGTCATCGACATTTCTTATTTGATAGTGTCATTTGAAAGAAGATATTTCTTTGCATACAATACGTTAAATTTTATGGCATGGTACATGAGGAAATTGCAGAGAAGGAATTCATTGAATGTTAAAAACACGCACTACTTATGATATGACCCTGGTAGATACTGTCTAGAGGTGGCTGCCGAAAACCTGTCCTATCAAGTAACAGAATATTTCTAAAATGTTAGTACTCACAGCAAACATAAGAAAAATCATTTAGTGCCTGGACAAACTTTTTGCACAAGTTTTGTAGGTATGTCCTTTTTTGTAAAATTTTTCATAGAGCAACCATAATCAATATGCTCTTCGTTTGTCCACATGACTAGCAAGTCAGATTGGCCAAGCAGTCTAAGGCACAGATTTTAAACTCTGGTTCTCGGAAGGAAGCGTGGGTTCAAACCCCACTCCTGACAAGTTTTTTTTCATTTTTTCCTTTAAAATTGAGAAATGATTTGTTTTTGCGACCCAAAACAAATCACTCGGGCGTCCCAAAACAAATCATTTCTCAATTTCGAAGAGAAAAATAAAAAAACTGGCAGGTGTGGGGTTTGAACCCACACCCCCTTTCGATAACCAGATCTTAAATCTGGCGCCTTAGACCGCTCGGTCAAATCTGACTTGTAGTGAAGCAAGCAAATGAAGTGCATATTAATGATGGTCTGCAATAAGAGTCATAAATCTATAACATTTTTTATTATGGCCATAATGAAATTATGGCCATGATGAAATTATGGAATGTTACAGATTTCTGTCTCTTATTGCAGATATTTCTATCCTGGGATTATGTGAGCTCATATGTTTGTTTTGGTGGAAATTTTGCACTTTCAAAATGCAAATGCATCAACAATTTCTGAAGGATTGCTGTATACATGGTTCCAAAACTCTGATCAGAGTCAATGTCATCTAAATTTTCATCAATATTCTTCTTTTCTTCGTTTTTATGAACGTGCTCTCTACCCGAAAAGTTTTTATAAACATTTTCACTGATCTAACTCGTTATCTCGTTATCTATCCCGGTTGAAGATTGAAAAGCTTAACAAAACCATCAATAATCAGTTTACATATTTCTAAGGGAATTCTTACCATAAACTTGAAGAATGCTAATCTTTCCATTCTTCACTCCAAAATAAAATCCTTGGTTACTATAAAAATTAATGACTTCTTGTTCAGTGCTTTCTATAATTACATTAATTTCACCATAATCAATCATCTGATCTTTCCTCGGAACTTCTTCCATAGTTGAACCCATTTTCATATTAGATTCTCTGGGGAAAATGACACTCGGTGTTAACGTTCTTCTTATTTTTTGTGACATGTGAGTTCAAATATGTTTATAAAAATTCGACATAGACCAATAGAATTTGATATTTGTGGACTGTCTTGACATATCATTGGACACTTTTATTTCTCCATTGCACAAGGTAATGTTGCCAATTGCACTTTAATTTTTTTTGTTTTGTTTTATGTCGATTTTTCTTGCTCCTTATCCGTGTTTATTTTGGTAATCTCAATTTTAAAAATTATTATTGGATGTTTCACTTCCACATTTAGGATCGGATCTATTTATTGTGTAATTTTTTGGTGGGGAATACTTTGAAATTTTTTCATAAATCTCCCAAGTTATAGAGGGTTTTTCTGTAAATACTAGGAACAACGAAATTCTTAAATTTTTGTAAAATAAACCATACTATTTTTTTACTTCATTTTAATCGTTGATGTTAATGATATTAGGTTAGTTAGGTAGCACCTCCCTGGCAAAATTTTATGTCTGATTGATATCTTGTTCTGTTAAATTAGATAGGGATATTTTATTATTTCCAATTGCCAGAATATATATTCCGGTAAGTTCAACCCCTGATCTTGAAAAAAAAAATCAATATTCCTAAAATTTACAACATCATGCATGATTTCATATCAAATATATTCCAATAGTAATTACATCAAATATATTTCCTAAATATTATTAGAAATATGCATAGGAAAATAAAGTTGAATATGATATTTTCAAGAGTAATAGAATATTTCTTCCTAGTGGTCACTTATTCATTAATTTCAATCAGTAGATGTTCCCTACTCGGTTCCCTAGCAACTATCCAAGATACTATAGCATACATACTCTTTAAAAATCAACACTGAATTTCAACATTTACTGTTACCAGTTCACCTAATGAGAAACCCCACAGATGGCAAAACAATGTTCAGTATATCTCTTGTTATAATTTTCAACAAACTCAAGTGTTTTTTCTGAGAAATTGATATTTATGTATTACTCGGTGTACTTCCATTGGTTCCATTAATTTTTTTGTTGTAGCCCATTGAATAAAAGCCTGTCTTTAGAAAGTATATTTTTACTGAGGAAAATGACATAAATCTAAATTCAAATCCACTTCATAGAATAGAATAGAATTTATTGATCTCATTATATCAAATAATGACATAAGACTCGTCAAATATGAACAAATATATGCTTCCCAATGAAATAGGTAACTGTCCGAGTAACTGACCAACCTCAAAGTAATTTTATCTAATAATTTTAAACTTGCTATGCAATTAATAATACAAATAATTATAAACAGCACAATTAGTCACACTTACCTTCATTATTAGAATAATTAAGCAGTTGGTGATGCAATTTTTTAAAATGAAACATTCAACCACTTAATATTACACTAAGCACATAATACTGTTACATATTGTCTTATCCCTTGAATCGGATGTGAGCGAGTATAGCCGGAACAAATGCGCCAACCCCATAAAGACGAGAAGTTTCTTTATGCGGCTTGCGGTAGGTGTTGACTGGTAGAAATCGTCATGTAAGAAAAAAGCGTTATAAAAAAAAGTTTTTAATGTTTAAACAGGAATAAATCCCAATAACAAGACATAAATCGTTATCACTAAGTGAGTTTTATATACCAATACATATAAAAATAACCAATATATACCTGTATACACATACAGACATATATACACACATAGGTACATGCATATATAACATTCTACTTAAGTGTTTGGAAACACCTGAAGAAAAAAACATAAATAAGAAAGAAAATACATAATTCAACCTGATCACGATCAATCGAATAAGCCGTATAGTAAAGAGTATGCTCAAATATTTTGGCTTGTTTGTAAAAGTTTCTTAATATTGTTTTTTATTTGGCCAATTGGTTCACAATATATATCAAGATTGGTACAGAATTGATTGTATAGTTTGCTCATTGCTTAACTGGTGACTTCAGTAGTATGTTAGTTCTTGAATTGGGTAGGTAAAAAGTCAATTCATTTCTAGAGTTTAATCGTGGAACATGAAAGTTGAAATGGGAGAGTAATTCGGGACAGTCCATCAGATCGTTCACTAATTTGTAAACGAAGATAATGAAATAGTAAGTTCTTCGGTTTTGAAGGGATAGTAATTTGAATTTATTCAGTAATATTCTATTGTCGACACCTTGTTCGGTTAGACTCCATCTATTTTATATGAAATATATTTCATGAAACATCTTTGGATGGACTCTATTTTGTCCATGAAACTTTCTCTTCCTATGGTTCCAAACGATCCAATGAATCAATTAATATCGAGGTAGCAGAATATGTCGCCATCAATCTCATGTATCCACCATTTTGTGTTTCTTTTTTCTCAATATTTTTCCCTTTTAAAGTTGATGTTTTCTATTCCATCACATTTAATTGCATTATACCATGCAATACTATACCTATATATCCTTTTTCCAAACTCCTCCGTCTCAGTAAAAGGTATTTTATTCCTGATGATACTATTCGTTATATTATATCAAATTGACGTGCCTTATATTCAATGTAAACCATTAATCCAAGATCCCAGAGCCGGCAAACCTACGTCATTTTAGCAAAGCTGAAATTTTGAGTATGAGTTGTGTGATATGTAGTTAAGAACATATGCGTACTTGCTAGCTTGAAAGCGGGGCCCTTTTACAGGTAGCAGGTACAAAAGTACATAAACAATTTTCTCATCTACGTTAAAGTAAGGTAATACTTTTGACAATTAATATGACCCAGTTGGACAAGTGGTCTAAGGCGCCAGATATAAGCTCTATATCTCGAAAGATAGCGTGGGATCAAACCCCATACCTGACGATTTTTCTTTTATTTTTCCCATCGATTTGAGTAATGATTTGTTTATTTATTATTTGAATATTCATCCCAAAACAAATCATTTCTCAATTTTGAAGTGAAAAATGAAAGAAAAAAAATCATCAGGCGTGTGGTTTTGAACCTATGCTAACTTTCGAGATCCAGAGCTTAAATCTATCACCTTGGACTGCTCGGCTAACTGGACAATATTAATTGTCAAAAGCAGTACCATACTTCAACGTAAATTATAATGTTTTTTATGTATTTTTGTACCTGCTACCTGTAAAAGGGCCCCGCTTTCAAGCTTGCAAGTACGCATATGTTCTTAACTACATTTTTTTTTATTCATTAACAGGTAGTCCCAATTACAATATATTCATGCACAAAAACAGTAATATAATCTAAAACTATCTTAAAACCTAGAATAAAATGAAATAAGATAAAATATAATATATAATATTAACAAAATGAGAATTCAATTTAATGAGAGCAAACGATTCAATTTAGATTTAAGGTAGTACCTCCACGAGACAGTTGAATTAGGAAATTATAAAAATTTGGCATACATATTGTTTAACATGTGAACAACACCACTATAAAATTTTAACAAGTTTCACCATCCCGAACCGAATTGAAGTTGACTCAATTAACACGTAACATATGGACCATGCATAGGCAAACAGCACATTATTAATTCTACCGTTAGTACTAAAATTAAGAAGTTAATGAAAAACGAGGAGGAGCTAGAGCAGGATATCACAGATATTGTGAAAAAAAATCAAAGTGATTGACCATCTAGTTTGACAGATATAATCAAAACTACTCTCATTATTGAAAATAGTCCACGGTAACTCGCACAGCCTAAAGGGGGGGGGGGTCGTAGAGAAATGCGGATTGTGCCAGGGGACTTTTTAAAGAAGGACGGGAGACCATTTGAGGGTCTGAACGCGAGAAAAAAAAACTCCTCCTAGGTGACCCCATCGATTTTAACGATACCCCCCCCCCCTTCCCCTCAAAAAAAAAGTTCAAAGAGAGTACTACAAAAAAGTCCATTGAAGTTTTATCGAAAAACTATAATTTTTTCCCTGACGTATAATTTCTAGTGAAGGGGGGGGGCGGGTCTTGAATATTTTTTTTGCTGCGCTTTTCGGGGACATCAATTTTTTGAGTCGCCGACTTTCTATAACGAAGAAATTTTCTAGAGTCGAATGGAGGGGCACGTGCCCCCCTTCAAAAATTTTTTTTTTTCGTGTTTCAAATCGAAAAGTCTTTTGAAATTTTTCGATTCCGTCGAAAATAATATATTTGTCTCGTGGAGGAACCACCTCAATAACTCGATTTGAATTGCAGAATAAGTCAACTTGTTGAAATTTTTTACCATTTCTAAGCAGTCGAGTTATCGGGTGAAAAACCCATAATTCGTAGAGTGGAAAGGTATTTTAAATGTCTCATTGCTAACTCTGGTCTGCCTATTAGCATTCAACTCAATCAGAGATAAAATCTCTTGACAGTCAACTGCACCCTATAAAATTTTAATTAATAATCACATGTCAATCATGTTTCTACGATTTTCTAGAGTCAACAGATTCATCTGTTCCCGAATAAAGTTATAAGAATAATCACCCCTTTTCAGACCCAACTTGTACATCTTCAATTTATTTTTTATGAATGTCATAATAGGGGCACCAGATTATTGAATCATACTCAATAGCGACCTCACCAGTGAACAGTATAACAATTTTAGAGTTTCCAAACTGAAATCTTTACAAGTTCTAATGATGAAGCCCAACATCTTGTAGGATTTTGATATCATATACTCATTATGAGCTTTGAAGTTCAGTTCAGTATCAAACATTATTCCTAAGTCTTTTATAACTGATGTCCTTTCAATAGATACGTTATTGATCTTATAATCATGGTAAACTGGATTATTAATTCTGAAGAATGTTTGACAGTGACATTTGGAAATATTAAGGTCCATAGAATTAAGAACACACCAATCATAAAATTTGGATATATCTTCCTCTAAAAGTGTAATATCATTTGTAGAAGCGATGGATTTAAATATTTTCATATAATCGGTAAAGATGAGGAACTTACAATTTTTTTCTAACTGTACCGACATCATTAATGAATAAATCAAAAAGTAAAGGTCCACAGTGAGATCCCTGGGGAACACCTGAGGATCCAGTAATAGCGGATGAAGTACAGTTTACAATTTTTACAATATGCTTCTACGTGATAGAAAATTCTGAATCCATTGCAATATTGATCCATGAAAGCCTAGAGAGGACAGTTTGGCGATGAGTCGTCCGCTTTAGAAAAGTTAGTGACAAAACCATGTTGTTGTAGAATTATGAGACTCTTGCACTCCCAAAACATTTGTTTTGTTACCAGATAATCCAATAGTTTGGGTATTTCGGATTGGGTACAAATCGCTGTTTAATTTTCAATATTCTCTCTAGCCCCTGCTTTATATATTGGTTTAAGAAAGCTCTGTTTCCAAAAATCAGGAACAATTCCAGAATACAGGGATAGATTGAAGATGTGAGTAAGAGGAGTTGCCAATGTATAAATACAATTCTTTAAAAATACAGAAGGGACACAGTCTGGACCATAAGAAAACCTGGATGGTAAGAAGTTGACTCTATCAATGACATCAGTGACATCAATATTACATTTACCAAAATTGATTGATACGTCAAATTTATAGTCAGGAATCAGCACATTGTCATGTGAAGTGAAGACCGATGAGAAATGGTTGGCAAAGAGACCTACAAAACCATCAAGAGAGTTTTCATATTGGTTATTAAAGTGCATGGAGCTAGGTAGATCATAATTATTACGTTTATCATTGATAAACCTCCGGAATGATTTAGGATTCAGATATATGTTGTTTTCAGTATTTCTTATGTAATGTTTGTAACATGCTTCGGGGAGTTGCTTACATTTGTGGCGAACCCCAGAGAAAACTCTATAATTATCAAATCAAATCATTCTTTATTCATTCAAAGACCCATCCGGGTGTAGAACTTGTCAAGAATACAGTTTTATAAATGATAAATGTGTATATATAAAATATGAGAGATAGCCGATTATTTAGTTATAATGACAAAACAGGATAAAATACTATAAAATACAATAATATGAAAAACATGTTAAAATTATTTAAAAAAATAATGAATGCTATAAAAGATATTTCTGTGCAAGTTACCCGACTGCTTCAATTTTCTGAGGAGTTCAGTCTTCTCCCTCACAAGGTGTTTCAATTCTGGGCTGAACCAGATAGGAAAATGCAATTTTTTAAACAATTTAAGAGGAACAAAAGAGTTCATTGCGTCGTAGATCACACTGTAAAGTATGTTGTTGGATTCATTAGCATCACACTACTCATATTCAAAATTTCAGCTTTACTAAAATGACGAAGGTTTGCCGTCTGTGGGATCTTACTCTACAACTTCGGCATACAAAAAACATGAGAAATTATGTCCAAAATAGGATATAATCATCTAAACACATGTTATATAAAAATATAAAAGAAACAAAAATATCTTCCACGTGTTACTTCTCAACCATCCGACTTGTATTTGCATAGATATCCTATCACTCATGTATCATTTTAAATTTCCCTCAAGCAGTTCGGATGGTTTCGTACACCTTTGTAATCGTATGAGCAAGGGCTAGACACAGACTCGTATATAATAGAAAGAGACAGAGTGAGAGAAAGTCACATGGTGGGGGCATAACGCGTTTTTCTTAGCTGACGATTTCTACCAGTCAACACCTACCGCAAGCCGCCTAAAGGAACTTTGTTCCAATATTTCATACATACTGAAATACTGATTTTGGTTCTGAAAATATTTAACTGAAACTGGGGTACTGAAACAGGGACTGGGGATAATTGAAGTGGTGCCGAAATACTGAAGATTTGGAGATGTACACCTACTGAAAGAGTTGCCCCCTCGGTTATCCCTGTATATAGGATTATCAATTAAATAGTTTGGTACGTTGAAATCCCCTATTATTAGAAATGTTTATTATCATATAAGCATTCAAGAATTTCCAATAGATTCAAAATATGAGCAACGCTAGTTTTCGGAGGTATGTAAATAACAAAAATAAAAAAAATATGCTTGACCCTCGACAACTATAGTAAAAAAGTTCTCTCACTACTAACAAAACATCACCACCTCTTGATAACGAGTTTGCTTCAAGGTTTCTGTCTTTTCTGAAGATCGCATAATTATCAGTAAAAAGTTCCGAGTTGTAACCGTTGGGTTGGATCCAGGATTATGTGATGGCATTGATGTGGAAATCCAATCCAGAGGCAGATTTGTAAAAGTCATTTGTTTTTGTATTGAGACCTCTGACATTTTGATAATAATGACATAAATGAAAGACTTCTGTTTAGACAAACTTGGAGGTTTTTTATGATTCTTGGATCTCCATTGATATGTTTGATTAGGAGGTTTGACTTTATACAAAAAAATTGTCATTTAATTCTACACAAGTGTATTCAGCTTTCCACATTTATTTAATAAACAGTATTATTATTATTTAAATTCTCATTTCACCCTAATCATTCTATATTAAAAGCAAGGGGTGTGTTGGCTATATGCTTCCCATATTTCTTGGGGGGTTTAATTAACTGAAGAAAATAGAGTTTGAAACTAATTTTCAGATTCCTGGAAAAAGATAAATTTTGACGAGGGTTCAGGATACATTTTAGCTGGTGATCAGGAAGTAGACCAGATCAAAAAGGGAATCAAAATAGAGAATACTCATGAAGATAACTTTGAACGTACTGACGATTTGTTGAGAATAAATGCTGATTTGGAAATGCAGCCACTCAAATTTGAGGATGAGATTGATATTGTTTATGAAGACATCAAACCAGAAATACACAGGGATAAATTGAGTGGAAACAAGTCTCACCCAACAATAATGCTGTGATTGTTCTTCATGAAAGTTGCATAGGTAGGAAATTAATATTCATTTGATTGTACAATGTATCTCTGGCTATGAAAGTGTATCTTTAAGTCACAAATGAATACACATTGGTGGCCTAACAAACTATATTAATCAAATTACCTGATGAATTAATTACTTCCATTTCAAAATATTTGAAACCCAAATTCCAATTCAAACATTTTGATGGATCAGAATTTTGCAGTGTCTTAATGTTTATCAAGCTTTTATCTTGTTAGATAATAACATTTTCAATAAAATACCGATTAAATATGAACTTTTGTTGATAGTTCAACACAATTACTCAATAAAAAGGGCTATTCTGAGGATAATTGGTTTTATACTTTTGGGACTGTAATTTATCCCATTGATCTTATATTTATTGTTCCTACAGATTTTGGAGCTGGGCGGCCTCAACAAAATACAACTGTAGAAGAGGATGAAACAGATGTTGAAACAGATGTTGAAAGGGACCATGAAAAACAATTTCATTGTAATTGTTCGAATTTTTAGGCAAGTGTATTTGAAGTCATGAGAGGACTCATACAGGAGAAAAACCATTTCAGTGTAACTTATGTTCGAAGTCTTTTAGGCAAAGTAGTGATTTGAAGAGCCATGAGAGGACTCATACAGGAGAAAAACCATTTCAGTGTAATTTTTGTTTGAAGTCGTTTACGCAAAATGGCGCTTTGACGACCCACAAGAGGACCCATACAGGAGAAAAACCATTTCAGTGTAAGTGTGCCCGAAGTCTTTTAGGCAAAATAGTGATTTGAAGAACCATGAGAGGACTCATACAGGAGAAAAACCATTCCAGTGTGCCTTTTGTTCAAAATCTTTTACGCGAAGTAGTGCTTTGAAGATCCATGAGAGTATTTATACAAGGAGAGAAGCCATTTTAGTGTTACTTTTGATGTAGTCTTTTACGAAAAGTAGTGCTTTGAAGAACCAGGAGAGGACTCATGCAGAAAAAAAACATTGCAGTGTAACTTGTTTCCGAAGTGTAACATTGAAAATACATGAAAAAATCATATCTCTGGCTTATCGAACCTCCAAATAAATTATTATACAGCACATATTCACTTAGTGTAGCTTGCTTTTTATAGGTACTCAATCAAACTAGTTTCTACATATGTGACAACTGATTTATTTTTACTTCTCACCATATTCAATTGTTATTGAACAATTTTGAATTTCAAAGTGAAAATTCAAAAATCACATATGAAGTAAATAAATATAATCTACAAGACAGTTGAGGTGTGCTGACAGGAAAGAGGTTATTTTCTCTTGCTGTTACAACTGTACATCTGTTAACATTTTCACACATTTCACTCACTAGCACTGAAATGTTCATAAATCATCCTTATTTTTCAGACTATTACAGTGCTGTATGCTATAAGAGACAATATGTTCCACAAGTGGGAAATTAACATAAAAACCCTGATAATTTTCAAACTAAAAACCTGACATTTTTTCCACTATTTAGCTCTATTTGAAGTCTTTAAAAAAAGATCCCTGTTAGAAAAATTTTAAAAAAATTATTTTTCCCTTTTTTATTAGCGATTATTTCATTTTCTTATTGCTAGAAATTACAGACATGTAAATAATTTTGTTTAATTTTTTACCCCCATTGTTTGAATAATAGTTATAAACAAATGCATTCATTAAGAGATATTTTTTTCCTAGGTATCTAATAATTGATAAACATAATGATTTGAAAAAAAATGTTTCTTAAAAAAAATTTATTGCTTAAAAAACTTATTTGTTTAACAATTTTTTTGCTGCTACATATTAATATTAATTGAACCGTTCTTTTTAGGAAAATCATTATTTCTATTGCTCTTCCTAATTCTGGGGAAAAAATGGTTTATTTTTCATTTGTTCAGATGAAAAATAATTTCAATTACAATAATAAAAAACTGAAAGACAACGACAAGCTTATGAACACGAAAATATTTAAAATTATATAAAAGAGAGAAAAACAAGTGTTTCATCACAAAAGCATACAAAGTTGTTTTTATTTTTTTATCTGAAAAAAACATTGCACGGAAATCCATTTGTTTATAACAAATTTTTTATTGAATAAACAAATAAAAACTTAATTTTTTTTCCAGAATATGAAAGAGCAATAGAAATAGAGCAATAGATTTTTAAAGAAATATCGGTTCCTCAATATTATTATTTGGCAGCAAAAAAAATGTGTTCAAGTACTACAATTTTTTTTTGAGAAACTTTTTTTTAATCTGATTTTTATCAATGACTTGATTCCCAAAAATACAATTTTTTACAAAGTTTCTCATAAGCAATGCATTTGTTTATAACAATTATTCAAACAATGGGATTAAAAAAAATAATTTCATGTAGTTTTTTACAATAAGAAAATGAAATAAACGGGATATTTCAAGAAAATTATAACTTTGTTTGAACTTTCCATTTTTTAATGCCTTCAAAAAAGTAAAAAATTATTTTTGTTTTTTGAATTTTCCAACGGGGATCCTTTTTAAATCCTTCAGGGAATAGATCCAAGAAGTAGTTTGGTGGTTTTTATTGTTCCTTGATATTCATATTTAATGGGTTACATTTTTTTGTTTAAGTGAACGAATTGCGCGGTGCGTGCGGAAGCCACATCATTGTTTCTAAGAGATATCAGTTAACAAACACAAAGTCATAATATATAAAATATAAAGGGGTCAATTATAATGTACACCAGATTAAACCACACCTCCCTAGCGCTGTCCACCAAAATATTTAATTAACATAAAAAAATCATAATGGAATCCAAATTATTATACTTTGGAAAATGAGAACAGCTATGTTGTATATTGTTTTACCATTGCTTATATTTTAAATTCCATATGTCCATCGATTTAACTAAATGTTCACCATTATCGTGATATCACCCACTTTGAGAGGTTCGGTTTTTGTGTGCCACTTTTGTCGATTAACAAGAGTTGGTCGATATTCTTTGATCCAACGCTTCCAATACAAATCAGCCATGGCTTGTGCGAACCGCCATTGTTTCCTGCTTCTTATGTCGTTTTTCCCATGAGACTGAACTCCTCCAGGTCGAAGAAGCAGAAAATGATTGGAAGTAATCGCCTCCGGTTTATTAGGGTCCACCGATATATGTGTCAATGGTCTGGAGTTCACCATGTATTCTGCCTTGTAAAGAAGAGTTGTCTTCATCGATCTTACCATCCTTTCCCATATGCCTCCCATATTTGGAGCACTTGGACAGTTGAACTTCCATTTGATGCCTCTCGAAGAAAGTTCGTCAGATATCATCTAGGGAATTCACACTTTCTCTCAGTTCTCGTTCAGCACCAACAAAATTTGTTCCATTATCTGATCTAATTTCTTTTGGCTGTCCTCGGCGACACATAAAACGTCTGGCAAGATCATGGAACTGGTATCTAGAGATGCTGCTACTTCGATATGCACTGCTCTAATAGTTAGGCATGTAAAGAGAACGCCATATCGTTTTTCTCTCATTGATGGTCCAACCTAGTTTAGACTTCGACATGATTGCTTCATTCAGTTTATCTTGGCCAATCAACAGTTGGGGAGATGCTGATTTTATAGATTCCAGTAATTTGAGATCCAAATAAGGGAATTTCCTTTTGATTTCATTAGCATTAATTTTCTGGTATGGAAGACTAAGATTTCTTACAGTTCTTACTTGGTTCATCTTATAAAATATTAAATTTTCATTGGCACCTGATATATCGAGTGAAACCAATCTAGAATCATCCTCATAATAACTAATGTTATTATTGGTCCACTGAAAACAAAGTGGAACAATTGGATCAGACAACTTGAGTTTATCAGCCAGCTCTTATTCAATAATTGAATATGTGGATCCTTCATCAAAAAGGGCAAATATTCGAATTTCCCCTTTTGGTCCAAGTAGTTTGACTGGGGCAATTCTTAACATTGTTTTTTCTTCACTGTTGTTTTTGGATAGATTGCCACAAAAATCGTTTGGAGAAACGATCTCAACTTCTGCTCTGGGTTCTTCGGCATTTCTTTCAACATGGAGTAATTTCGATTATACATCATATTGTTTGTTGAAGTAGTGGTGAATACACCCTCGTCCTTTTCTCTATTCGATAAATATATAGTTAAAGTGGTTAAAATTCATTATAAATTTCCGCTATTTTTGTGCCTTGTTCGTCAAACATATCTACCTTAAATTCACCGTGCAATATTATTGCTATTGTTTGTCCATCCTGTCAATCTTGGATAACAGTTATTCATCAATTGTGTACTCTGCGTGCAAAAAATTACTAAAAACCCACATAAAAAGGGTCAACAGATAAGAATTTAACTGATCTGTGAATTAGTCCAGGAACATTAGTGCCGATATTGTGCACGCATAAATGCTCCAGTGAAATAAGCAAAATTGTTGAGTAGCGATGGCAGCCAGAAAGCAATGTGAGTTAGAGTGCTCCAAAGAAAGTTTAAATTTTACTTTTGACTGCTGTGGTAAAACCCCAAAAAGTGGATACTATGTATGTTTAAAGTGCTGTGGAGTTTTTCACCAAAGTTGCTTGCATAAAAGTGCATCAATTACCTACAAGAGTGATAATAAAGTTGTGCGTAGGAACTGTCAAGATCAAAATGAGTCTGACGTGAATACAAATGAATTGTACATAAATAAAATTGAAGAACTGAAAAATGAGAATAAACAAAAAGATGCTATTATCTCCAAAATTGAACAAAAACATAAACATTTCTAGGATGAAGCTCTGGAAGCAGAGGCTGAATATTTTGAGAATCTGCAGAGCAGAAATACAAAAAAACAATCGAGACTTTAAGGAACGAACTGAAAAAAATTTAAGATAAGGAGCTGAGAACAAAAATTAACAGAATTACTGTTAGTACCCAGATCAATGCAAAAACGAAGACATCGCAAAACCCAGTTATAGCTAAATTAACTGAGGATTCCTCATCGCAAATGAATATGACTATTATTGATGATGCGGTGTTGCCAGTTGATGATGCGGTGTTGCCAGCTGAAAACAAAACTATGAAGGCTAGGGAAGGAAATAATATATCTTGTGTCAACTATGTAGTAAAAAGAAAGGCCAAGAAAGCAATAAAACATGGATCACAAATAGGGAATAGTGGCAAGTCGCTGAGAAATAAGAAAAACAGGATTTTGAAAACCGGAGTCATAGAAAGTGGAAAACAAAGTATAGAAAAGTCCGGAGAAGTGCTGCAGGATAAATGTGACGAAAAAAATGAATCTACTGAAATTTCGGATATCATCAGCACATCGAATGAAGAAATGATAAATCAACCTTGATAGTGGAAACGAAGAAATAAGAAATAACGAATCATTAGATGAAGAAATAAAAAAAGCTGAAAATCGTGACAGAGTCATTACTGGAAGTAAATACTTAGAAACCAGAAAGAAAATTCTCTTACTGGATGATGAATATATAGTGAACTTTCCAAAAGTATTAAAAACTATTCTAGATAAATCAAAATTCGTAATTGAGGAATGTATCAACCTGCGAGGAGAATTAGCAGAAGTTACCCGTGATGTATTCCAGAGAACTATTTAATATGGCCAAAATGACTTTATTATCGTAATGTACAGCACTAACAACATAAGCAATAGAAAATCATTAGGACAAGCATTAAAGAATCTTCTTCCACTAGGTAGATACACAAATCTAATCATGATAGCAGAAACTTTTCAGGAACATGATATTATTGTGAATAAAATTGTAAGTAACTCCATCAACAAGTATATGAAAAAAATTAGAAATACCTCTATCAAATTTATTGTTGACTCAAAAAGTATATCAAGCAAATGGTACATACTTGATTCTGTAAAATAATTTATTATGCAGTCCAAATCAAATCATAATGTAAATTTAAAAACTGTTGATATGGATCTCTCTTTCTATAATACTAAGGGAGCACCTCTGAGTGAACTTGTCCTTCCAGTCACTCCTTTCGGTAATGATAACGCGAATTCAACTGCACATTCAATTAATGATGATGCTGACTATGATTTTTTAGGGAGAAACCCTCTGAACAATGTATTAACATAATGCTATTAAACATCCAATCAGTACGTAATAAAACGAACGAGCTGTACATTTTTTTGGAAAGTCAAAATTTTACTAACATTGTTATGCTAACTGAACACTGGCTGGAGGAGGGTGAACCACTTTATATACCAGATTACTTTATTGTATCAAAATACTCTAGAACCAGCTCTATACATGGAGGAACACTGATTCTTCTTCACAAAAGGATATGTGAAACTATTAATTTTATCAAGTGTGATAAATATATTTGTATGTTGGTCGAAAAAGAATTTGAATTTTCAGTGATTTATTGTAAGAATTGTAATTTATACATGTTTTGCCTTTATCGGTCACCATTATGTAATGTAAATACCTTTCTGGAGAGGCTAGAAATGTTATTATCACAAATTCCTCCTAAGGCATTTGTTATATTTTGAGAATAAACTCTCCACATCAACATTATTATTAGAAAATATCCTGACCACATTTAATCTTACAATGCACGTTGATTCTCCTACACGTATTTCTAGCCATTCTAGTTCGATCTTGGACTATGTATGTTCAAATACCCACAGAATCAGCTGTAAAGTTGTGAGTGCTGGACTCTCCGACCATGAGTCTGTTTTATTTAAATTCCAATGCGACCAAAAAGTGTTGAAATCTAAGAAACGATTTGGTAGGATCTACAGCAGGAAAAACTTTGGTATAAATTTATAAATATATGCAACAATACAAACTGGGATGATTTTATGCCTCATAATAATGACCCATTGAATAGGTTCCGTGAAAAAATGTCAAATGTATTTAATAGTGCATTTCCTCTGCAAAAAATAAAAATTAAAGTAAAAAAGCCATGGATTACGAAAGGCATAAAAATATCAGCAGAAAATCTACGATCCCTACATTCAATTCGTAAATATTTGGGTAACGATGCAGCCTTTAACTCCTTTTACAATAGGTATAGAAGTATTTATAGAAATACTATAAAGACTGCAAAACAGCGTTACTATAGTGAAAGAATTGAAAGATCTGCAAACAAACAGAAAGAGAGCTGGGCAATTATAAATGACCTCAGGGGGAAAAACAATACGGCTCCACTAAAAACTGATCTAAACCCTGATTTTATAAATAACTATTATTGCACTGTGGCATACAACTTATCAAAAGAAATAAAATCTAATATTCATCCATTAAGTTTTCTCAAGGACAGATCCATATCAGAGACATTTTTTTTCATGCCTACAGATGCTACAGAAATTAAGCAAATCTTTAAAGAAATTAAAAATACAAACTCTTCCGGTTGGGATGACATGACCATAAAGATATTCTCCAATTTACCAAATTCCGCTCTCACTGCCCTGGCGGAAGCTATAAATGCAAGCTTTACATTGGGAATATTTCCTGCATGTTTGAAAACAGCTATTGTTATTCCCTTACACAAAGGTGGTGATACCAGCAATCCTGCTAACTTCAGGCCTATTTCTATGCTACCTACCCTCGCGAAAATCATAGAAAAACTTGTTAAAAAAGAATTATGTTGTTTCTAAATAGAAATAATATTATTAGTTCCAGTCAGTTTGGATTTCAAAGCTCAAAAAGTACGGGAGATGCTATGTTCCAAAAATAGTTTTTGATATCGAAGGCCTATTATTCATTAGACGAATTCTACTCAGATAGGAATATCAGCATAAAATCTTAAATTATTTTAAATTGTGACTATTTATAATATATTTTATATGTTTTTATATATTTTATATGTATATGTTTTATATATTTTATGTTTCTTATGTTAATTAACAATTTTTGTGACTACGAATGTAATAACGTGATTGTGACGCTATATTTATACTTTTTTCCTATTTACATTGTTATTTATATATTTACATATTTACCTTTAAGTACTCGCTTTGTCAACAAAAAATTAATTTTTCCGACAATAAAGCATATTTTGATTTGATTTGTTGTGTCAGCCTTTACACCCATTTTCACCACATCTATTCTTCTGATGGCATTTTTTCACCATATGACCAGTTTGGAGACATAAAAAACAAAGCTTGTGATTCATGGCAGATGTTCGTCTTTCTGTGATTGTCTTTTCTAGAAATTTATTGCATTTTTTCACAGTATGATTGACATTCTTACATAAAATACATCCGTTTGAATCACTTTGGTTTTTCTGAGGACTCTTTTTCGATACTATGACATTTTCTCGCCTGGAGAAAGAATTTTCTTGAGTCTTTTGAAAGGGATTACTTATTCCAGCCAGAGAATTTGTTTCTCCCTCGAACCAATTTGCAAAATCGTTCGAAGATGTCTGTAGGGACTGAAGATCACGTTGATGTTTATATTTTCCCCAGGAGTATTTTTGTATTGGAGATAATTGGTCCACCAAATTACAAAGAAGTTCAGGATTATATAGATAACATTCAGCTTTCACGTTTTTCATGGTAGTTACCTTATTGCTAACTGCTTGGAAAAGGCAACACAAGATTCTAATTTTCTTCTTTGACACTGCCAAGTCTCTTTACTTTTTCTATCAACTCCAGAATTATCCACTCTGCTCGGCCAAAGTTCATTTCTAACATTTTGATGATCTGAGCAACATTCGATGGAGAAGTTAAGAGAGCTTTAACAGTTTCTCGAGCTTTCCCTTTCAATGACCTTTCCAACCGAACAAGATTATCTTCATCTGTCGGTTCATATCACGCCGAAGCTCGATGAAATTCACTGATGAAAATAGGCCACTCTGAAAGTTTACCAGAGAAAGTGGTAAGGTCCCGCACTTTCTGACGAAGTAAAAGTTTGTTGGTATTTGCTGTATTTTTAATACACTGCCTGGCAACATCAAAACATGAATCATCTCTTCCTCCACACCCAACAGAAAAGGTAGTGTTATTGCAACATTTAATGGTACAAGAACAGAGCCTTTCAACTTTTTCATGTTCGGATCTCTCTTGAATTCTTTGAAAATGTGAAGATTCAGGAATAATACACTTTTTGGAATCTTCAACCCACTTGCCCAAATAGTGTTCTTCGCTATATAAACTTTCCGAATGAACTGATGCCTTTTCACTTTGATTCCCAATACTGTCAATGATTTTCTTCTTCAACTCCATTTCATTGACTAAATTCAAGGGATTTCTTTCTTCCTTGTTCTTCCTCTTCGTCAATTTTCTGTTGTTCTTCCAACATAATCAGTTCTAAATTTAACTTGGATCTTTTGGAAGTTACAGATTCCTTGCTCGACCTCCTTTCTCTAACTGAAGGCTTATCAGTGGCAAATACAGGATCTGCAGTTTATTCAGTGGTAATATAATCGGGATAATCAACTATCGGTGAACCATTGGCAGGAAAGGTTATTTCCGTATCACTCATGCAACCTCTTTGTTGTCTAGGTTTTGTACACACCCTAGAAGAAGGCACATTTGTACAGAGATCTACGGCAGCCAATTCTGATTTGGAATATCTTCTTGCGGGAATTCCTTTATTGCATCTAGTGCTTCTACAAAGGCCAATATTTCTATCTGCATTTTCTCGTACTTTTTCAGGAAATTTATCCACTTTCTATTATTGGTTTTCAGAATTAATATGCACATTAGAAAGGAATTTTTTTTTGGCATCTATTGGAATTAAATTTAACTAGATGTGTTGACAATTGTCCACAGCAAAAACGTTTTCTTTGAAGAGCACTTTTACACACTTCTCAGAAACTACAATTTTGTGTTTCTTTTTTCTCAATATTTTTTCCTTGGAAAGTTGATGTTTTCTATGCCATCACATTTCATTGTCATTATACCTTGCAATACTTTACCTTTATATCCTTTTTCCAAACTCCTCCATCTGAGTAAAAGGTATTTTATTCCTGATAATACTATTCGTTATATTATATCAAATTGACGTGCCACATTCAATGTAAACCATTAATCCAAGATCCCAGAGCCGGCAAACCTACGTCATTTTAGCAAAGCTGAAATTTTGAGTATGAGTGGTATGGTGAGTGGTATGGTGTGTATTGAACAGCGACAGTTTCAGACAGGTATGAACTTTCCTAGTGCACATCACGAACTGAACAATTTCACTAATAACTCATATCCCATCAGAAGAACTTTATTTCACTTGATTTTGAACTATTAAAGAAATTTTCACTTTCAAGGTAAAAGTGAGGTTGTGTCTATTTATCCATGACCTGTTTCTCATGATTATCCATGAATATTTGTAGATTCGCCTTAGAATAAGTTATCTATCGTAGGCCAGGTAAATTTAAGTTTTCCTGAATAAAGGAAATAATTGCTTTTTGATACTTTGTCGTTTGTTTTCCACAATTATCAGCAATCATACTTATAAACATTGAAAAGATTGAGATTTGACATCAACCAGTGGTTAGTGGCTCAATTGCCTGAACCGGCTATCTGAGACAAGAGGCGTACCAACTGAGTTTAGCTGTGGTAAGAAAAGTGATAACAATTGGCAGCAACGTGACGAGAGAACAGTGACGTTAGCTAGCAATTATTATTGCATTGCAAAATATATTATACAGGGCGAAAATACTTATCTATATCATATCAATTGAACCCAAAGGGAAACACAAAAATTATCAACAACTATTTATTATACAATTCATATCATAACAAATGTCGCCCAACGCGGAGCGAAAATAATTAGCTAACAAAAATATTTTCAAAGTCAAATAATAATACACAGGGAAAATAAAAGTTGACAATTATAGAAATATTTTTTACATTCTCATTACGTAACAAATGGCGCCCAACGCGGTGCAAACAAATATTTGTTGAAATAATAACTTACAAAAATAAATAAATAAAACAACAATTTATTATCAATATTATCATTACATATCAATTTTTTTTTATCAAAAACAAGTATTTCCTTTATTCAGGAAAACTTAAATTAACCTGGCCTACGATAGATAACTTATTCTATGGTCAATATACAAATTTTCATGAATAATCATGAGAAACAGGTCATGGATAAATAGACACAACCTCACTTTTACCTTGACAGTGAAAATTTCTTTAATAGTTCAAAATCGAATGAAATAAAGTTCTTTTGATGGGATATGAGTTATTAGTGAAATTGTTCAGTTCGTGATGTGCACTAGGAAAGTTTATACCTGACGCTGGAACTGTCGCTGTTCAATACACACCCAAAATTTGGATTCCCTTTCAATCCAATGCTCTCAGGAACTCCAATACCAAAAGGAAGGAACCATACAAATCCAGAAATCAGCTTTGGAATATTTGTATATGGTGTACAAACAAGGTAATGTTGGTTTTCTGCTTATACTGTTGAAATTATTGAATTTTTCTTTTTCTCCAAACAAAACGTGGCATTCCTTTTCAAATTATTTTTCAATTCCTTTGGCTTTGTTTGTTATCACCTGGATACCATTTTTCCTCATTCCCTCTGATTTGAATTCGCGCACTATATTGTCACATTTTCACTGTTTTGGGGTTATTTGTCAAAACTTATACATAAAACTATTTTTCCTTTCTTATAAACTATGATAAATTTTCAGTGATAATTGTCTCTTGACACTTTACCGTTCTTATTTTCTCACAATTTCAAATCTTACAGCTGATCATACTGTTCCCTGATTGGCTATTGTCTTCAAGAAGTTTGTTGTTCACCCATTGGCTACTTTTAGTTAGATACAATTTCATATACTGTATGTTTCAAGCTTATAATTTTGTTGATCACATTTTATTCAGGATAATTTTGTAAATCTAGACCTTTTTTGTTGTCTTTTGAACAATTATGGGTTGTAATCATTATGACAGTGTATGAAATTGATTGTGTTATAGTATTTGGATATTTTTATCTATTCATATTATACAGAGGCTTAATAAAGGAAATAGAATTTCAAAATTATGTAAAAACAATCTCTTGAAACTAATAGCTATTAAGTAATTATTCTTTTTGTGGGTTTTTTCCTTTTAAAATATATAACTGGTTTTTCATAACATAACTATATATATATATATATATATATTATATATATATATATATATATAATATTATATATAATATATATAATATATATATATATATATATATATATATATATACAGGGTTACTGGAAACATATCACGATTTCTTCAAGGGGTGATAGTAGGGGTTACTAGCTATCGAATCACCCTTGGGTAGACAGGGCAAAAGATGACCAATTTCAAAATATTTCTGATTTTTGTTAGAAAAAGAGGTTATACAACTGCGACCCAAGGAATAGGTCCTCCACCAATCCACCGATCAAGATTTGATGTAACCATTGCCGGATGGAACATCCATCTTGCTGGTAAAACACCATCCGCCTCTTCTCTAAAGGCACATCTTCAAGAAGATCAAACATATTTTCCCTTAAAAACTCTTCATATGCTGCAGCGCTCAGATTATTTGGAAGCGTTTATTTAAAAGCGCCGTTATGATCCTTGTTGTCTCTTTTTATTTGGGTAACAATTGAAAATACTATGATAATAAAAACATGAGTACAACATATCAATGAAATTCATATGTACTCATATTTGTTGTATACATTATATTATAGTTGACAGTTCGAAGCAACTAGCGGTAGAAGTTTTAACTATGTGAAGTATCGATGCATTCGTTCATCAGAGGAGCTAGGAGAACGTTTTCGAATGTGATGAAAAAATTGGCGTTTTCAATTTCGAAATATAAAAAACATTTTTTCAATGTCCAAGTTTGTTGCTGAACTTTCTAGGTGTTCCCTATTTGTGTTGGTGTAGTGACGTGACCGACGGAAAGGGCAGCGGCATATGTTTATTAACTACGAATATTGATAACTGGCCATAAGAGCAATGCAATGAAAGTGAAGTCGGGTTATATATGTCTTTCCTTGTCATATTGGCAGCGCGTAGTTATGGCAACCGAACATCAACCAATACATGTCACCCCGCCATTTTCACGTTGTTGATTAGCAAGAGTCCGAGCGGTGGTCATGCTTCATTTGTTTTGTATTTTCGATATTGGTACTTAATTCATATATGAGCAGCGGATGTTCAGAAAAAGGGCAAGCTTCCAATTCCAACGCACTTATATTGAAAATCTTGTACAAAAACGTCACAGTTAAAGCCCTTAAGGCCGCCATACCAGCTTTTTGAAGCTGGCTTCTTGCCTCCAGCCAATCAGAGTACTTCAAAACTAGCCACCGCTTTTTCAAGGTCATGCCGCTTTTTGTTGGTTCAAGTTTTACTTTCAGCGTCAAATTGTTGACCACCCTTGTTTATAAACATACACATTTTCTATCGACAATTATAACCAAAAAATAATAAATCATGGAAGTGCCGTTTGGTTTGGTGAGTTTGTGGTTACTGGTAATGGAAACATACTGGGAAAAATGCAATTTCTCATTAATAGGTATCCTGTAACTTTAACCTGAACACCAAGTATTAATTGAAAGTTGACGTAAAAACGCCGCTATGTTCTGCTCTATGGAAATGGTCATTTGGAAATAGCAGCATTTCTTTCAAAAAAAGTTGACGCTAAAAGCTGGTATGGAAGGCCGCCTTTATACATGAGAGTACAATAAATTTTAAACGAGGGACATTATTGTCACTCAGGGTTGTTCCTGTCAGTACCAGATCTAGTACTTTTTGATGCGATCTAGTACCTTCGTACGGCCAATGCGATATCCAGTAAAATCTAATACTTTTTGGACAAAAGCAAACATGGAACATTTTCAACCACAAAACACCAAATATGTTTATGTGACATCAGTCAACATTGGAGGGAGGATTCGACTTCCGGCTCGTGGTCAGCTTGATGTGAGTTATTGTACAGCCGTTCCACGTGCATCGTAAATTTATTTCATTGTGAAAGTTTTGGGCATTCGTGGTTTCATTTCGAGTGAGACATTTCCGTTTGCCCTCGGAAGCGGGGCCGAAGTTGTGGCTATAGCCCCAATTACTGACATAATATCTTGTATTAGATAGACCATAAAAAAACAAGCAAGCAAGTCAACATTGGAAATTATTTTTCTGTCCCTCTTTATTCAATCCGTTTCCTATTTCCTTGTTTGTAATTTTTACGTTTTGGCTTTTATGTTCAACAACGTCAATTTTTTAAATATATATATTTGCGTTACTCTGAACGCACTAGAAGTACGACTTTTGGTGTCGTGGATTGGCCTATACTGACATCTGATGGTGACCTATCATTGTTGCACGAAATTTCATGTCATTGAATTCCACTTCATTAGGGCTAAGCTTTACCCCACAAATTATACTTCTATAATTTTGTGCATTTAATATATATATATATATATATATATATATATATATATATATATATATATATATATATATATATATATATATATATATATATATATATATATATATATATATATACACTGTAGCTCCATAAACCCTCGAAGAAAACTAAAGTTACACCAAAATGATGAATATAGTCAAGGTCATATATCTAGTACTTTTTACTACAAATCTAGCTCTTTTTACGGAGATGATTCAGTACGAAAATTTTCACTCTAGGAACAACGCTGTTGTCACTTGTCATATGCTGCCATTTGGGAGAGAAAATAAATTCCAAATCCTTTGTGATTTGTGAGATTTTCGCTTCCTGACCGTGGGTGAGGACTGTTGGCGTGCTCGCGGTTGGGAGTTAGGTTTTTGTTCATGGGCGGTGTACAGCCATAGTTATGAGCTAAATTATTTATATATTCGGAAAGCAAATTAAATATATGTGAAGTTCTACAAGTATCTCTTTCTCTACGCTGGTAACCAGGCCAGATGACAACAGAGTTGTCAGAAAGAGAGAATACCTGATCTGGAAAGTTTCCAAGTTTTTGTGCATAAATAGTATTTGAGCATAAATTTTTTAGTTATACAAGTATCTCTTCCTCTACGCTGGTATCCAGACCAGATGACAACGGATTTGTCAGAAAGAGAGAAATACCTGATCTGGTGAAATTGACACCGAATGAAGTCAGAAAACCAAGAAACCCAACTGAAGAAGAAGAAGTGATTTGTGATGTAGATATTTCCAAGGTAATTTATCAGCTGAATTTCTCACGCAGAGATTAGAGATACGTCGTTTAGCCGTACTTACATGTTCTGTCTCGTGTACAAGAATCGGCCCATTTATATCGAAGCGAAGCATTCATAACCTCATGCCAACCCAGCAAATTACGTAAATAACTTCAAAATGTATGTTGTGAGTGAAGGGGGCCGAATAGATGTTTGGCTTTTTTTCTTGAAGAGGCAAAATGCGGCCCTCTCAATTACTTTCAGATATAGGCTCTTCAAGGATCAATAAAAGTCCCGTTTCCCACTTTTTTTGAAATAAAAAACATTTTGATTATTATTTGTAACATCTATTGCTCCAAATTCAACCACAATAATTTATTTCAAAATATACTGGGATAAAATTAGGTTATGAATGTAGCGACTGACAAATTTGTTTATTCACGATGTTTTTGATGGGTACAGACCTACAGTGAACATTAATCATATGTTTTGGGTGTTTTTTTATTTCTAAAACGGAAGAAAATATAACTTTTATCACCATTGGAGGGCTGTACTACTAGAGGTAATTGAGAGTTACTTGGATTCGTGTTTAGGAGGCAGAAGTACCACTAGACACCAAGTCTCTAGGTGATATTTATCAATATTTGATCAAAAAATAATTTTTACCCATCTTGGATTAATATTATTTCATGACTGACTCAATTTCCACAGATAAGGAGACACGATGGCACAAGAACACTATGGATTACCAGAAGATTCTATAACACATAGTAGGAATCACTTTGATGCCATTCATTGCTTTCTGAAGGGAGAAATAATAAAGGAAGAGCCCATCGAAAATAAATGCTTCAGTGAATATGGTTTGTGTGATGAAAGCCTCCAAAAGGATGCTGTAGATGGAAAATTTTATGAACCGGTTTCTAGCAATTGTGAGAACAATCCTAGAGAATCAAAGCCTTCTCTGACTCGTAAGTATCTAATACATTTGCGAATTGATGATTGCCCACAATTTCAATTGTTTCTACTAATATTCACATGCAAATGAATGTTCTGGACACAAGTCTGAAGTTGAAATCTGGTGGTACTTCTAGTTTTGAGTTAGTCTCGTTTGCGTCATTTCTGTCATCGTTCTCTGGAAAGAGGTGACTGAATTCTGCCTTTTCTTAATCTGAATAAAGACATATTATTATTTTTGGTGGGTCTCATTGTTCTGTGCTACTTGTGATGTGATTCCTCTTTCAACTATAGTTTATGTTTTTTGTTAAGAGATCTGGTTTTCAAATTTCATATTTTATCTCTCTCTCTCTATCTCATTTTCCAGCTCTTTTGCTGCCTGTTTAAAGTTTGAGAATGCTGCATATCTAACTCATATTGATATTATTTGATAGTATATTCAGTACAGATAGGTTTTTTCACACTGAAAAGTCAGTTTGCAATTGTATTTCATATTGTCCCTGTTGTCCTCAACACAGAGAATGATGATTTGATATTTGATCTTCTTCATCTTGTTTTGCTCTTGCATAATTTTAAATAACCTCTATTTTTTTTGAAATCACAAGTAATTAAATACCTAACTATAACCTCAAAAATTGTTCCAAATAATCTTATCTGGGAACTTATCAGGGGCTTATCATTAGTGAATTTTTATATGCAGTGAGCATGTAAAGGTGGGAATAAATTTGCTGAAGTCTTTACAGTACCAGAAGAGAAAAAACGCTCTTACACGTCAATTTTGATATTTGAACGTTCAGGTTTTGACACATAACTCTTTTGGGTGATATCATAATTGTGAAATCATTTCCCAATTTCGAAGAGAAAAATAAAAAAACTGGCTGGAGTGGGGTTTGAACCCACACCCCCTTTCGAAAACCAGATCTTAAATCTGGAGCCTTAGACCGCTCGGTCAAATCTGACTTGATAGTGATGCAAGCAAATGAAGTGCATATTAATGATGGTCTGCAATAAGAGACAGAAATCTATAACATTCTTGATTATGGCCATAATGAAATTATGGCCATGATGAAATTATGGAATGTTACAGATTTCTGTCTCTTATTGCAGATATTTCTATCCTCGGATTATGTGAGCTCATATGTTTGTTTTGGTGGAAATTTTGCACTTTCAAAATACAAATGCATTAACAATATCTGAAGGATTGCTGTATACATGGTTCCAAAACTCTGATCAGAGTCAATGTCATCTAAATTTTAATCAATATCATCATTCTCCGTTTTTATGAACGTGCTCTTTACCCAAAAAGTTTTTATAAATATTTTCACTGAACTAACTCGTTATCTCGTTATTTATCCCGGTTGAAGATTGAAAAGCTTAACAAAACAATCATTAATCAGTTTACATATTTCTAAGGGAATTCTTACCATAAACTTGAAGAATGGTAATCTTTCCATTCTTCACTCCACAAATAAAATCCTTGGTTACTATAAAAATTAATGACTTCTTGTTCAGTGCTTTCTATAATTACATTAATTTCACCATAATCAAACATCTTATCTTTCCTCGGAACTTCTTCCATAGTTGAACCCATTTTTCTATTAGATTCTCTGGGGAAAATTACACTCGGTGTTAACGTTCTTCTTATTTTTTGTGACATGTGAGTTCAAATATGTTTATAAAAATTCGACATAGTCCAATAGAATTTGATATTTTTGTCTTGACATATCATTGGATACTTTTATTTCTCCATTGCACATGAAAGAGGTAATGTTGCCAATTGCACTTTAATTAGCAGAAGAACCTGCAGAGACTTTCTCTTTCAAATCTATTTAATTTCCATTGAATTTGATTTTTTTTTGTTTTATCATGATTTTTTTCTTGCTCTTTATCAGTGTTCATTTTGGTAATCTCATTTTTTTAAATTATATTGGATGTTTCACTTCCACATTTAGGATCGGATCTATTTATTTGGTAATTTTTTGGTGAGGAATATTTTGATTTATTTGACAGTACTTCGAAATTTTTCGATTTATCTCCCAAGTCATAGAGGGTTTATCTGTAATCACTAGGAACAACGAAATTCTTACAATTTTTGTAAAATAAACCATACTTATTTTTTACTTTATTTTGATCGTTGATGTTGATGATTTTAGGTTAGTTAGGTAGCACCTCCCTGGCAAAATTTTCTGTCTGATTGATATCTTGTTCTGTTAAATTAGATAGGGATATTTTATTATTTCCAATTGCCTGAATATATATATTCCGGTAAGTTCAACCCCTAATCTTGAAAAAAAAACAATATTCCTAAAATTTACAACAATATTGCAATAGTAATTATATCAAATAAATTTCTTAAATATTATTAGAAATATTCATAGGAAAATAAAATTGAATATGATATTTTCAAGAGATATTAGAACATTTCTTCCTAGTGGTCACTTATTCATTAATTGCAATCAGTAGATGTTCCCTACTCGGTTCCCTAGCAACTATCCAAGATACTATAGCATACATACATCTTTAAAATTACCTCGAAAATTACCCTTCACGAATCAACACTGAAATTTCAACATTTACTGTTACCAGTTCACCTAATGAGAAACCCCACAGATGGCAAAACAATGTTCAGTATATCTCTTGTTATAATTTTCAACAAACTCAAGTTGTTTTTTCTGAGAAATTTATATTTATGTATTACTCGGTGTACTTCCATTGGTTCCATTAATTTTTTTTGTTTTATCGCATTGAATAAAAGCCTGTCTTTAGAAAGTATATTGTTACTGAGGAAAATGGCAAAAATCCAAATTCAAATCCACTTCAAATGGCTTTCCAATGAAATAGGTAACTGTCCGAGTAACCTCAAAGTTATTTTATCTAATAGTTTCAAACTTGCTATGCAATTAATAATACAAATAATTATAAACAGCATAATTAGTCAAACTTACCTTCATTATTAGAATAATTTCAGAAGCAGTTGGTGATGCAATTTTTTAAAATGAAACATTCAACCACTTAATATTACACTAAACACATAATACTGTTGCATATTGTCTTATCCCTTGAATCAGATGTGAGCGAGTATAGCCGGAACAAATGCGCCAACAGTTAACCCCATAAAGACGAGAAGTTCCTTTATGCGGCTTGCGGTAGGTGTTGACTGATGGAAATCGTCATGTAAGAAAAAAGCGTTATGCCCCCTCCATGCAACTTTCTCTCGCCATGGTTCCAAACGATCCAATGAATCCATTAATATCGAGGTAGCAGAATATGTTGCCATCAATCTCATGTATCCACCATTTTGTGTTTCTTTTTTCTCAATATTTTTTCCTTTGAAAGTTGATGTTTTCTATTCCATCACATTTAATTGTCATTATACCATGCAATACTATACCTATATATCCTTTTTCCAAACTCCTCCGCCTCAGTAAAACATGTTTTATTCCTGATAATACTATTCGTCATATTCACGTGCCACATATTCAATGTAAACCATTAATCCAATAGTCCAAGATCCCAGAGCCGGCAAACCTACGTCATTTTAGCAAAGCTGAAATTTTGAGTATGAGTAGTGTGATATGTAGTTAAGAACATATGCGTACTTGCTAGCTTGAAAGCGGGGCTCTTTTACAGGTAGCAGGTACAAAAGTACATAAATAACTTTCTCATCTACGTTAAAGTAAGGTAATACTTTTGACAATTAATATGACCCAGTTGGCCAAGTGGTCTAAGGCGCCAGATATAAGCTCTATATCTCGAAAGATAGTGTGGGATCAAACCCCACGCCTGACGATTTTTCTTTTATTTTTCCCATCGAATTGAGAAATGATTTGTTTATTTATTATTTAAATATTCATCCCAAAACAATTCATTAAAAAATGAAAGAAAAAAAAATCATCAGGCTTGGGGTTTTGAACCCACGCTGACTTTCGAGATACAGAGCCTAAATCTTAGACTGCTCGACTAACTGGCAATATTAATTGTCAAAAGCAGTACCATACTTCAACGTAAATGATATTTTTTTTATGTATTTTTGTATCTGCTACCTGTAGAAGGGCCCCGTTTTTAAGCTTGCAAGTACGCATATGTTCTTAACTACATATCACACTACTCATATTCAAAATTTCAGCTTTACTAAAATGACGAAGGTTTGCCGTCTGTGGGATCTTACTCTACAACTTTGGCATACAAAAAACATGAGGAATTATGTCCAAAATAGGATATAATCATCCAAACACATGTTATATAAAAATATAAAAGAAACAAAAATATCTTCCACGTGTTACCTCTCAACCATCCGACTTGTATTTGCATAGATATCCTATCACTCATGTATCATTTTAAATTTCCCTCAAGCAGTTCGGATGGTTTCGTACACCTTCGTAATCGTATGAGCAAGGGCTAGACACAGACTCGTATATAATAGAAAGAGACAGAGTGAGAGAAAGTCGCATGGAGGGGCATAACGCTTTTTTCATAGCTGACGATTTCTACCAGTCAACACCTAGCGCAAGCCGCGTAAAGGAACTTCGTTCCAATGTTTCATACATACTCAAATACTGATTTTGGTACTGAAAATATTTAACTGAAACTGGGGTACTGAAACAGGTACTGGGGATAATTGAAATGGTACTGAAATACTGAAGATTTGGAGATGTATACCTACTGAAAGAGTTACCCCCTCAGTTATCCCTGTATATAGGATTTTCAATTAAATAGTTTGGTATGTTGAAATCACCTATAAGAAATTTTGTTATCATATAAGCATTCAAGTATTTCCAATAGATCAAAATAAAAAAAATATTATGCTTGAATACAATCTTCCAACCCATGACATCTATAGTAAAAAAGTTCTCTCACTACTAACAAAACATCACCACCTCTTGATAACGAGTTTGCTTTAAGTTTTTGTCTTTTCTGAAAATCGCATAATTATCAGTAAAAAGTTCCGACTTGTGACCGTTGGGTTGGATCTAGGATTCTGTTATGGCAATAATGTGGAAATCCAATCCAGAGACAGATTTGTAAAAGTCATTTGTTTTTGTATTGAGACCTCTGACATTTTGATAATAATGACATAAATGAAAGACTCCTGTTTAGACAAACTTGGAGGTTTTTTATGATTCTTGGATCTCCATTGATATGTTTGATTAGAAGGTTTGACTTTATACAAAAAAATTCTCATTTAATTCTACAGAAGTGTATTCAGCTTTCCATATTTACTTAATGAACAGTATTATTATTTAAATTCTCATTTCACCCTAATCATTCTATATTACTTATTTCCCAGTGTTGTTTATATGCTTCCTTCCCATCTTTCTAGGGGGGTTCCATACCTACTTCCCCATTTTATTAACAATTTATATTTTATACCATTTTGTTCACCAAATGTAATTTGTTAAATGCACGCTTACACATCCATCATTTTATTATATTCCACTACTCTCATGGTAATTAACTGTGGAAAATAGAGTTTGAAACTAATTTTCAGATTCCTGGAAAAAGATAAATTTTGACGAGGGTTCAGGATACATTTTTGCTGCTGATGATCAGGAAGTAAACCAGATCAAAAAGGAAATCAAAATAGAGAATACTCATGAAGATAACTTTGAATGTACTGACGATTTGTTGAGAATAAATGCTGATTTGGAAATGCAGCCACTCAAATATGAGGATGAGATTGATATTTTTTATGAAGACATCAAACCCGAAATACACAGGGATAAATTAAGTGGAAACAAGTCTCATCCAGACAATAATGCTAAGATTGTTCTTCGTGAAAGTTGCATAGGTAGGTATTAATATTCATTTGATTGTACAATGTATCTCTGGCTATGAAAGTATATCTTTAAGTCACAAATGGATTCACATTGGTGGCCTAATAAACTATATGAATCATATTACCTGATGAATTACTTACTTCCATTTCAAAATATTTGAAACCCAAATCCAATTAAAACATTTTGATGGATCAGAATTTTGCAGTTGTTAGATAATAACATTTTCAATAAAATTCCGATGAAATATGAACTTTTTTTGTTACTTTATTTAACACAATTACTCAATGGAAAGGGATATCCGAGGATATTGATATTATACTTTTGGGACTGTAATTTATCCCATTAATCTTGTATTTATTGTTCCTACAGATTTTGGAGCTGGGCCTCAACAGAATACAACTGTAGAAGAGGATGAAAGGGACAATGAAAAACAATTTCAGTGTAACTTCTGTTCGAAATCTTTTAGGCATAGTTGTAATTTGAGGACCCATGTGAGGACTCATACAGGAGAAAAACCATTTCAGTGTAAATATTGTTCCAAGTCTTTTATGCAAAGTGGTACTCTGAAGAACCATGAGAGGACTCATACAGGAGAAAAACCATTTCAGTGTAACTTTTGTTTGAAGTCTTTTAGGCAAAGTTGTGCTTTGAAGAAACACGAGATGACTCATACAGGAGAAAAACCATTTAAGTGTAACTTTTGCTCGAAGTCTTTCAGGGAAGGCGTTACTTTGAAATGCCATGAGAGGACTCATACAGGAGAAACACCATTTCAGTGTAACTTCTGTTTAGAGTCTTTTAGGCGTAGTTCTACCTTGAAACCCATGAGAGGACTCATACAGGAGAAAATCCATATCAATGTAACTTATGTTCGAAGTCCTTCACGCAAAGTTGTCATTTGAAGCGCCATGAGAGGACTCATACAGGAGAAAAACCACATCAGTGTAACGTTTGCTCAAAGTCTTTCGGGTACAGGTCTGCTTTGAAGACCCACGAGAGAACTCACACAGCAGAAAAACCATTAACCATTTCAGTGTAACTTGTCAGAAATATTTTAGGCGAAGTCATGCATGAGTTGATCCATGAGAGGATTCATACGGGAAAAAAACCATTTCAGTGTAACTTTTGTTCGAAGTCATTTATACAGAGGTGCTTTGAAGACCCATGAGAGGACTCGTACAGGAGAAAAACTATTTCAGTGTAACTTGTGTTTGATGTCTTTTGCGCAAAGTAGTGTTTTGAAGATCCATGGAGGACCCTAATAGGAGAAAAAACATCATAGTGTTTGTTTGAAGTCTTGTAAGGAAAGTGGTGTTGAAGAAGGGAACAACAGGCAAGATACAATGGGCCAATTGGTCATAAGCATTTGCCAGTCTTTGAATTCGGGGTAGGCAGCTATTGTAACCGTAATTTGAGCCATGAAATGGGTTGTAAAATGATTTGTGAAGTATAGTGGAGCGAGAAGGTACTTGAAAATATAACTTAGATAGTAGTTTCTAGAAACTTTTGTATTAAACTACCTGGATATAATAATACTAGGGGAAACACGTACCATTGTTGTACTTGAAAAATTTGATGGTGTAATAATCTATATCAAGGAACATATTCAGTTTGAGATAGAATATACAAAGCTACCTTCATCAAAAGTAGCAATTAGTACTCGTGATTTTCACAATGAACAATATAGCTTTCAAAATTATGCCATGTTACAGATTCCCAAGCACATTAGATATCCTATTTTTGAATGACCTTGAAAACTTTCAAAGAAGAAACGGGGATATTTATAGGTGACATTCTCAATTCAACAAATGAATCTAGTAATAGATATGCTATGCTCTCTTATTTTGGCTTTGAATCATACATAAATTCTTACACTCGTGTCACAACTGAAAGTAGCACATGTATTGATCACATTTCTGTAAGGAAAAATGTAAGTTTCTTAGAAAATGCTCTGGTATTGAATACTGATCTAACCAACCATTTTCCCATCTTCATATGAATACACATTCCAACGAAGCAACTAGCAACAATACCCAAGAACAAGAAGTAATATTTTCATATCTTGACACGAATAAATTAGCAAATTTTTTAAAAAACACTAACTGGGATACTGTACTTATTTCAAAAGACCCAACATTGGCATATCAAATGTTTATTCAGATAATCACAAATTTGAAAAAAAAAGTACTAAAACCAGAACAGTTTACAATAAACGCAAGAAAATAAAGCCCTTCATAACAAATGATATTATTACCTCAATCAAACATAGAGATACAAAAACTTTTTAACAAAAAATTAAACCGACGAAAAAATCAAAAAATAAAATGAACCTTTTTAATCGTAATGATAATTCAGCTCCTAAACTAATGTGAGTAACAAATTTTGAGTTGGCGCCAAACAAACTAGCAATTGAATTAGGTAAAGCGTAAAATGATGGCAGCGGGATGCACGGCGGCCATTTGATTACTTCTTCAAAGTAATATAATGATCTTCGTTAATTGTTTGTTTGGCGCCGACTCAAAATTAGTTACTCACATTAGTTTAGGAGCTCAATTATCAATAAGACTAAGAAGGTTTATTTTAGTTTTTGCTTTTCAGTTTTTATTTTTATATTTTTGTGGCTAAAATCAACCAATAACTATCTAGTCAATTGACTCCAGGTATCCATTATGTTTTAGTGTCATCAGAACTACCTATATGTGTGCCAAGTTCCAACAGAATCGGTTCACAGATGAAAAATTAATAATTCCCTATTTTCTACCTTTAGGGGTGGATTATTCCTTTCCAAATGACCAACGAAGTATACCCTGTCCATTAAAAAAAGAATCTAAATCGGATAACCCAGTACAAAGTTATGAGTGGTAGAATCGGTTAACGGTAAAAATTCAGGATGAACGATAAATATCCCCATTTTTCTACCCTTAGGGTGACTTTTTTATTTCGAAGTATACCCTATCCTATAAAAAAAGAATCAACGAAATCGAACTGCTCTGTGAAAAGTTATGCGTGTTCATACATAAAAAAATAAAAATGCTTGTCGACTAGAGAACCTCCTCCTTTTTGATTTCGTCGGTTAAAAATGAAAAAACATGTGCTAAAAAATAAACATAACAATTTAATAACAGAATATAAACAATATTGGAACCAACTTAATAAAATAATATATAAAGCAAAAACATTATTATTATGCAGATCAAATGAGGGGCTGTAATAATAACATAAAAAAAATCTATGAAATAATTGGTGATGCATCTAATGAAAGAACAAACAAAAAATCAAAAAGAGATATTTTTTTTTTTTTTTGGCTTGGACATTTCGTCATTCAGCCAGTCACAAGAAGAGTATATTTTATTAAAATTTCAGGCAACGACACGCGGTGTTCCCAAGCGGTCACCCATCTAAGTACTAACCGCGCCCGACGTTGCTTGACTTCGTGATCAGACGAGAACCGGTAGCATTCAACGTGGTATGCCGTTGCCCAAAAAGAGATATAAAAGTAAATAACTCCAACAAGGAAATCGAGAATGATAAGGAAATGGCAAATTATTGCAATGCATACTTTTCTAAAATAGGTGTAAGCATGGCAAGCAAAATAAGCAACTCTGTAAATAATATAAATATAAACTACCCTGCACTAGTAAACTCAATGGCGCTATACTCTATTCATAAAAATGAAATAATATAACACATAAAATCTTTAAAAAATAATAGCTCTCCTGGAATTGATTCTAAAGTTATAAAAGAAATCCATGAACACATACTTGTGCCCCTTGTTCATATAATAAATATGATTTTTGAAACTGGTAAGATACCAGATGAATTTAAAATCTCAATAGTAACCCCAATCTTTAAAAAGGGTTCAAAAAAAAGATATAACTAATTATAGACCAATTACCCTCACAACATATGCTGCTTAAATTTTTGAAAAATGTCTGAAAAAAGATTGTATTGATTGTATTGTTGTATTGATGGTTCAGTTTAAAATTCTAAATGAAAAGCAAATCGGTTTCAAGAAAGGAATAAGCACAAACATTAAAACGGGTCTGGATGTCAACAACAAATGTATAGGTGTTTTTATCGACCCAGCAAAGGCTTCCGACACTGTACCTCATAAACAGCTACTAAATGTTATGGAACATTATGGAGTAAGAGGAACAGTGTTGAAAGTCTTTGAAAACTACCTTCAAGAAAGAAAACAAATTGTAAAAATCAGAAATGAATCTAGTGACGCTCAAACAATAAAAATAGGTGTCCCTCAAGGGACCGTTCTTGGCCCGATACTGTTTATCATCTATATCAACTCACTATTATTCATGAAGACAAAAGGCATCTTAATATCCTACGCAGATGATACAGTAATAATCTTTGAAGGAAATACATGGCATACCGTCAAGCAAAGGGTTATAAAAGGTATAAAATTGATCAAAAACTGGTTATATTTCAACATTTGAACATATATCCTGTTCATATTTTCAAACAAATCAATCATTACATAGCTTTTACTCTAACTGTTGCAAATAGGTCAGATTTTGACCAGATACACATTCATGAACCTGATTTATTTCATTATTAAAGAGATTGAAAACACTAAATACATGGGAATAGTTATTGATAAAAATTGGACACCCTAAATTCAAAACCTGACAAAATAAGAAAATTAATATATACATTCTACTTAATTAGAAACATCCTGAACAAAAAACTACTAACAATGATTTACCAGTCCCTTGTTGAGTCTTATACGTTATGGCATAATGGTATGGGGAGGGCTTTTAAAAATAATAAATCACAAGAATAAACTTTACTCTACAACACTCTTATACAATAAGACTACATTAAAGAAGGGTCCACTGCAATAATTAATGAATGTCCTTTTTTCTTTGTTTTAAGATAATTGGGTTTTAATTTTATAAATGGCGACGAACATTTATCATAATTGCCGTAAACACCTGCGATGCTGAGCGTTCTAGCTGTGTATCCAATTATTAAAAATGTATTTTTCGCGGGACCTTAAGCGATACTGCTGAGTTTGTAAATGAGATTACTAACTGCATATATCAACTGTCTGAATGACGTACTTACTTAGAATGAAAATAATTTTGGACATTCATCATTATTGCAGTGGATCCTTCAAATATTAGATCTCTGTCCCTGAAAAGAGTGCAGAGCTCTACAGCGGGGATCATAGGGAAATATTTAGTCTAGAATAAGTAACATGTACACAAACATATTGAATACATCACTTTATTGATTGAGATCTCTATATTTTCTCGCAAGTGTATGTTCTATTCCAAACTTAAAAATAAAAACTATATTAACCACTTGTACTCAATAAGACAACAAAACAAAAAATGCTAAACATACCTTTTTGCAAATATGATGGATAGGGCCAAAAATTTACAATATTTTACCTTCAAATATTAAACTAATTAATAATGTTAAATCCAATTTGCAATGAGGTCAAGATCAGCTTGGACATTAAGAGAATCACTGGAACAAGCGATCTTGAAAAACAATTTTAGATCGTCAGCAAATAAAAGGGTTTTTCCATTGGACTTGCCCAACTTTGTCATTTATAAAAATGTTGAAGAGCAGGGGGGCCAAGTGAGAACCCTGCGGAACTCCAAAAGCAACTAGGATTTCTCTGGATAAGAAATTGTTTACTTTTATGGCTTGTGCACGTTCATGGAGCTAGTCTTGTAACCAGTTTAAAAATGACTGATATGCCAAAACTATTTAGTATGTGTATTAAAAGTTTATGATTTACTTTGTCGAATGCCTTGGAGAAGTCAGTGTAGAAAGAATCTACCTGGAATCCAGCCTCCAGGGCATTCCACGTAGTTAGCCAGGTTGAGTTCGGTGAATTTTCCTGATTGGAATCCATATTGTTTGAGAATATTTTTATTAATTGATCTGTTATGATGCTTTCAAATAGCTTTGGGGTAGTACTCAGTATGGATATGGGGTGATAGTTTTTTATATCAGCCAAGACACCGCATTTGTGGATGGGTACAACATAACTGAGATTCCAGATATCAGGAAAGGTACCTGTTGCAAGGGACAAGAAATAGGGAGGGCGTGAGAGTGAAGCTGTAGTGTTTGAGAATACAAGGGAGTACTGCATCAGGTCCAGCACCTTTTTTTGGATCGAGATTACATAGTTTGTCATAGATTTCGGATATTTTGATTTGGAAAGTAGGGAGGTTGATGTTGACCAAAATTGACGTGAGTGTTGTTTAGATGCATTTTGTTAGGTTGTTGTTTGTAAGTTTACATCTAGATCAGAGTTCACTGAATACTAAATAGTTTTCTTGAGATCTATAGGCTTTAAAGCAATCATGTGCTGCTTTCTTCCTGAAAATAAGAGTTTTTAACTCAGATGAAAACCAAATTGGAAATTTTCTTGAAGAATTTATCGTTTTGGGAACTAAAACAGAGTAGAGTATGTCGTAGAATATATTCACCATCTCCTCAAGTGTTTTCTTAAAAGTTGTCCCAATCCATGGCTTCAAAGCAAGCTCGAAGGTTATGAAAGTCAGCGTTTCTAAAGACTTAGTAGAATTCATCTGCATTAAAGATCACTTTCTGTTCAGTACCACCGTTGAGTTTGATAGAGGTCTGCAGTGGGGGGTCCGGGTTTAATTAGGTGTACATCTGCTGGTTGTGAGAACAATTTAGGGTCATGGGTTAGTACTTAGTCCAAAATAACATTTCTTACGTTGCGAGTTTGTTAACTTGAGAAAGATTGTGGAAGGCACACATGTTAGATAAGGCACTTTGTAGGGTTCTTTCTGCTGCTGATGCTGTGGGACCGACTGTAGATCCCAATTGGTCTGTTGAAATCCCCAAAAAGATATATTTGTGCATTAGGATGGTTTTCTACGAGAGTAGAGCAGATAAGGTAATTAAGGAGGTCTCTGGAAATCTCGGAGAAAGATAGACAGAACCAACAATATTTTTAGTTTTGTAACTAATGGCTACGAATAGATCCTCTATGGTGTTGTTTGACTGCAATTGTGACTGGGGATTGTTTTCCTCGACTGCTATGGGTATGCCCCCTCTATTGAATGGACTTGTCTCGGAAGATCGTTCTTTTCTGTAGATGTTATAGTTAACAATATTTAGTTCGGCATTTGTTATGTCCTGAGTAAGCCATGTTTCAGTTAGAATCAAGACGTCGTACGATGAAAAGCTAAATTGCATTGGAGAGAGCAGAGTTTGGTTCGAAGGCCTCTAACGTTTTGATAGTATATATTTGGAAGTTCGGGTGGGGAGAATGTTTCTAGTTTTTTGGTTTAATGATTGTGGGAATACCGTTAATGTATTTAAGTTTCAAGTCATTTTTGCCTTGTTCTATGTGATGTTTCAATTCAAGTTGAAGTGTGCCATTTGCATGGATGTTTGATCACTGTTAATAAAGATATTTCTCTCTCCATTCACTTTATTCCTGTTTCTTACTAGGTATGAGGCGTCTTGTGAGCTTTCCAGGATAACTTTCAAGGCTCTAGCGCCGTTTTATTTCACTTGCCCAATACGAAACGTATTGCTGATTTGGACTTTGTTGTTGGTAATATCGCTGAAGATTTCTTTGACTTTAGATAATTCAGATAACGTGGAATTTTCATCACTCTCTGGCAGGTTGAATATAATGATATTGTTTGCTCTACTTTGGCGCTCATATATCTCATTGATTACTCCATCATTGTTTGATGGTGATCCATTTTTCCGCCATTATTTAGATAATAGACAACAACAAGTTAAAGTCCATGACTCGCTAAGTGTCCCAACCACCGTCAAGATAGGTGTACCCAAGGAACCAGTACTCTTTCTACTCTACATCAATTCAATGCTTTCACTATCAAATGCTAAAAAAAGTTTCCTATGCTGATGACACTGTGATCTTATTGATGGCGATTCCTGGTCAAGCTAAATTACATGTCCAAAGAGAACTAAACATAATAACGGATTTGGTAAATGCTCTCCAGCTACCTCTGAATGTTGAAAAAACCACACTATATAGCTTCTTCTCCCAATAATGAAAATAGGCAAGAGTTCCAGAATATAACCATCACTTATCTAAAAAAAAACAACACAGAAGTTAGCCAAAACAAATACTTAGGCATTATAATCAAAAAAAATCTCAGGTGGAAACCCCACATCAACTATCAAACAACAAACTCAAAAACTGATTTACAAATTTTATATACTGTCGATTAAACTCTTGCTTATAATATACAAATCACTTGTGGAGTCACTCCTACATGGAATACTAGTGTGGGGTGGTCTGTTGAAAACTCATTACAAAATCTCAAAGTGATCCCGAATTTTATATAAAAATTATTTTTAGACGAAAAAACGATCCCGACAAATGCACTGTATTCTCCAGATATACTTAATATTGGTCATTATATTTTTCAACAATTTTAATATCTACCTATAAGAGTGGTCAGCAAACATTCAATCATGGTTACAATACACGCTGCACGTTGAACCAACTACCGCTATACCACTTTAACAACAAGAACATTAGTCACCGTTTTGTAACATATATTCAACCTAAAGCATATAATCTATTACCCTCGCCATTCCAAAATATGCTAACCTCAAGAAATTCACTTCAGCCATCAAACTTTATATCTATAGTAATTATAGGGACTTCTTTAGAATTATAGAAACATAAAAAATTTGTATATTCATTATTATTCACCAACACAGCCATGTTAACCGAACTGTTGAATTTTGATTCACACAATTACTGCTATTGTAATATGTTTTACTCTGTTCCTAGTAACCCTCCATTTTTATATTCTTTATACTGTTCCATTCCTTCTTCCTATTTCTGACTTTAAATTGTATATGTTTTCAGGTTATGCTGTTTTGTTTTCTTTTTTCTCACTACACAATACAAGTGTGTAATAACTTAGAGTGTGGGGAAAAAAACATTGAATTTTTTCTTCTAATTATTATCAGTAGTATTATAATTGATTTGTATTGTTGGAATGTATAACAAAACGGCTAAATAAATAAATAAATTTGAGTTCACGTGAGTTTGTATATTATCTATTTAGGATTTGAGATTTTCAATTGCTTGGGGGAGGACATTGTGGTTTCTAGACATCTGTTGAAATTTTCTTAAGCAATAAGGGAGTTTTCTTAAAAATTCCCATACATTCATAACAAAAAACATGACTACACGTTGCTTCACCTGGACAGCACGCACTTCAGTAGATGTCATGATGAAGCATGATTTCGAATTGTGGAAGGTTGCTTTTGCAACAATCACAAAATACTAAGTTTTCATCAACATCAATAGTTTGGTAACATTATGTTTAGGCACGCCACTGGAAGGGTTCAACAGCAAGCGATACCGAGAATCGAAACAGTTTTTTATTGACTATCACACTTTTTGCGTGTTTTTATCACTTGTATCCCTATTGGTTTAAGTATATGTTTATGTGCCATGTGTATCAGAGAAATGCAGTTTTATGAGTTATGGTCACTTGGTCATTTTTTTTGGGTTCACTATAGGATAGATTGACTTGGAACGTATAAGTACATACAAATTGTTGTTATTAAATTTCACTAATACCAGGTAAAATGGTTAAAAACTGAGAGTACTTTCTAGCTTGTATATATCGGTTTCACACTTTTTATATATTGATCTGAATAAGCGTAGAATGGCGGTGGAGGACTATTCTGTGGAGTATTATCACCGACTTCCACCCTATGTTCTACTCTTCTGGGAAATGCAGGGCTATGGGAGAATACTCACTGGCTATACGCTATAAAAGCGTCGGTCCTAATCTGTAATGGGGCCGATAGGACGTTCCGGGTCCTAACATTCTCAGACCCGTACCAGGGATTTCGTCTGAGTCTGAGAACCGGTTTAGTCGGAGAAACGTACCCGCTAGTATTCTTTGTGAGAAAGATTGTGTATACGTGGAATGTTGAAATTGGCTGGATTTGGCTAAGATAAGATAGATCCTTGATCCCATCCAAAGTGCCTGTCCCAATCCTTGGTGTTAACTACATTCAGTCTATGAATATAGTCTCCTCCGGAAAACATTCCTCCTCCCGCAGACTCTTCCATCTGCCCGTCAGGCATTCTTATTCGCAATTTTTGAAAATTTACCCATTAAAGAATTGATCTGATTTTCCCCGGAATGCTAAATGTTATTTTATCTATTAAAATATCTTTCCTCCCCGGAGAACGCAGTGCGTTCCACTAGAGACGAGTCCTGCTTCGTCTCAGGCCGACTTGCCAACTACGCAGCATGTCTCTCCGTTCTAAATCTTCTAGATTGATAATCCCCATTGCGAAAGAAGGAGCACTCTGTACTTGTTCTCGATGGAGAAATGGTTTGTTCGAAGTTGGAGGGGTACGAACTCATGAATTGACGAACGGGCCGGTCAGCATTTGTTTTCGGGGTTTGCAAATGTTCGACGACGCTCAAATCCACGCTCCTCTAATCTGAACACAGGATTGCTTTGAGCAAGACTGTCTGTGTTCCCTGGATGAAGTGCTGGATAATAGCGCCTTATAGGAAGCTGAATCCGTAGAGGTGCCGCGGTGACGTCATGCTGCAGATAAAATCCACCAAAGAGAGTAAACGTTATCTGAATAGGAGGTACTAATAAGCTCTAGCCAATCAGAATCTTGTTGCATTAACCCGTCATAGTGACGTACTTGGACATGAGTGCAGGTGGCCCACGTAACGTACAGAGTGGTCCAATATAAATTCAAGAGCCTGTAACTCTCAGATGTTGGTAGTAGTTCAAAATATAGCTACCACCTGCGCCATCTATACACAGATATATGAAACCAACAGTTGTGGTTGCCATTTTTCTCCTGTTATGTAGCGCTGAATGTATTAGGTATTAACACAGTTGTACGCCAAACGTTTACTCTCTTTGGAAGAAGGCCACTCCTTTCTCTTGTTGCTTGACTTCCGTTATTATCAGTTAATTGTGGTCATGTTCCGATATTACTGGAAATACTGGCCACATTAAGTGATTTCGGAACGATTCGGGCCAGTAAGGTGAAATCAAATATAGAACATAACCTATTGTTGTCATGGTGAAATCTTCTCATAAAACTTGAAACATTTTTCTGTTATATTTGTTGTAGAGAATATTAATTTTGCAGAGATAATCTGATAATAACTGATTTAGATTATGTCTCGCCACTGTTGATAGTGTTTTGATTTTGAATCATAACCTACCTTTTTTCAATTTGGGGAGGGAAACTGTGACTACACGACTTTTTCTGCAACAGTAGCACCAGTAAATGTTTAGCCTCTAACAGGGTTTCTTTAAACGTGGCGCGAAAACATTGCCAGTAAGTTTCAGTAAAATTGGAACGATTAAATTTACTGGGCAGTACTGTTCGGGAATATCGGAACATGCCACAAAATATGTTTTGCGCTACCAATTGTTCACATTTTCAGAGACAAAATCCCTATGAATGACACATTTGATATAAGAAATATATAAGCGCTGCATAACCAAAAGTAATTGAATTGGCATATCAAAATGGCGATTTTCCATACAACGAAAGTCAAACAATTTCCATTGGGGAGGTAGAACTTTTGAAGGATTTTTTAAGTTTATCTTTTATCGAATTCGCACACAAAAAGTGAGGTTATGTCCTGAATATAGCTGTTCTGTATAGAATTTGGAGATGAAGTAACAATGTATGGAATATTTTTAAAATAATTTATTTTTTACCCACTTTTCGGGGGTAGATTTGGCAGTATATAAACATCAAGTTGATGAAAATATTAGTTTACATACCTGTTTTTCCAATGAAAACTATATGAGGATATGTTTCAACTTTTGTGAAGGCTCTACTGCAAATATAATTATAAAAAGATGAATGAGAATTCATTACGAATATACTGAACCATGAGCCGGATGAGATCTAAACAAAACCGTAGTAATAGAAAATAATATGAGCCTTTTTATCCAAAAACCTTCCTCAATATAATTAAACACTCTTAAGTACAGCACTCAGTTCAAATGATCTCTATAGCCACGATCTGTGAAAATTTATGAATTAATGATTAAAAAAATACAGATGAAGGAGAGTTGTCAAACAAACAAATATGGAGATATGGAAACATACTACTTCAATGATGTATGTATATTCAGAGGGAAAATATTTAGACATCAATCGATATTACTGATATATCACCACACGTCAACTTCTAGCAATCATTGGTATTTCTTCAACCTGAGAAGCCACTGACGGGATCCAAACATATATTTATTAACTACCAATATGGATATCACTCCATTAAACCCTGTGTGAACAAAGTGAAGTCACGAAAATAAGTCCTGTAAGTCTGTCATGCGGACGCTGAAAACTACTGCGCATGCGCAACTTTTGAATTACGACTCATGACATGACTATTTAAGGTTAGATTATTTAATTGACATTTTGACCAGAATATCTAGGGGAGGGGGAGCTGGTATAAGTCACCGACTAGAGGGAGACCAATGAAGAAACGAAAAGAGATAGAGTGGCTAGAATATCATATATTCATTAACTACGAATATTGATAACTGGCCATACGAGCAATGCAATGAAAGTGAAGACGGTTATATATGTATTTCCTTGTCATATTGGCAGAGCGTAGTTATGGCAACCTCACCTCAATACATATCACGCCTTCATTTTCGCGCATGCGCATCAATTCAATGTTGCCATTAGAAAGAATCTGAGCGATGGTCATGCTTCATTTGTTTTGGCTTCACATTTGCTGTCTTTATAATCGATATTGGTGTGATAAGCACACTACATCAAGTATTTCAAATATAGCCATATGCGATACACTTAACTGAAGAATGCCATTAAATAAATCAATTTTCGTTCGAAATCAAAGGCGGCCGCATTAATAGTAAAATAATGTAACAACTCATAAAGTCGACACTTCCCCTATCACTTGCATCGGCACATCAAACGGATCTCCAACCATATTTTCAGACATTCATAACTAATAGTGCGTCGCGACAGATGAATGATCCGCGGTCTTTTGGAAGCGATAATAGGCGTGGTGATATATCACGGCGGTGTGTCAACTCAAAGCCTAGACGGGGTACTCGCCGACCCATAAAATATGTTTTATTGTTTTCTTGCGGTATCGTTTGAAGACCGAAAGCTATATATATAAGATTCTCCCTAACAGAAAAACATTCATTCAGAATCCAGTCGTCGATCGAGAGTCAGTCAGTGCAGAGCAAGTTCTGCTTCATTATGAAGCGAATAAAAGTAAAGTTTAATTTCAATTAGAGAAGATGCAGTCTCATCTTCCTACGCGAAGTAAGCGTAGACTTCGTAAAGTTTATCTAAAGTAGCCAATAAATCAAACATATGCAGAATCATAGTGAAAGTGTCACCATCAGAAAGCATCTCAGTAATAACCAAATGAATGAAATTAATATTTATCAAGAAGCTAAATAATCATATTACAACAAGTTAACGCGTAATAAAACTCGGTAATAACACAGAATAATTAAATCAGTGGTTCTTCAATTGAGGGTAAGCGAATAAAACTGTTTATTTGGCAAGGTATATATGTATAGTGTAATGAAAATATATTTCAGTATTGATTTCATAGTAGAAGAAATTATTGATTTAATAAAAGTAAATATATTATCAATTGTTTAAAATAACTGAACAACAGTTATTTTAATTGTCATTTTCTCATTTTAAGTTATTGTTTTTTTTAAAATTTCAGTAAATTTACCAGGGGCATCAATTGTTGTTTTTATATTTTAGAAAATACATATATATTATTACAAGTCCTATTTGTATTATTTTGAAACAATCTGATATTGGTCTTTGTACTGTCAAATTAAGTCCCCCGCTTCATTACATACTGTGTGAGCCAATATTTCAAGCCGCTCTGGGATATTGGTCAATAGACTCATAACATTGAAATCACAATAAACTGGAGTCTAGAAATTGATCTACACTGTACGGTTCTAGCTTAATTAATAATTCCTGTACGCGATGTTTGAATTTTTTAAGGCAGGATACGGTTTTCAGTTCTGTTGGGAGTCTATTATAAGGTTTTGAAGTTTGAGAATAGCTTGTAAGGAAATGTTATAAAAAATGTTTTTGGGTTCTTGATGTATTGCGTTATGAGCAAAATAATTTCGGATTAAAACAGAGGGAAATATTCAGAAAATATATTGCAAAAATTTAAGAACTTATAATTATCCTGGGGTTTTCTTTAACGTTTAAAAGAAGCATTGGTTTTTTCAATTTTATGAGTTTATGAACCTTTTTTCAATTAAAAAATTTTGAACGACCCCAAGGTATTTTTTTTTAGGTTTGGGAAAATTTTTTTTGTACAGTTACAATTTGGGGGGTTGCAAACTTTTTTTGTATTATCAGCCCTTTACTCAGAGGAAGCTTTTTTTTTTGGGGGGAAGAAAAGTAATTAGACTTTTCGTTAATGTCAATAAGTTTTATCAATCACTGTTTAATTGGGGATTAAAGCATTTTTTTGCCCGAAAACATCAATCCAGATCTATCTTGGAATAGTAGTACAGTGTCATGGGTAGCAGATAAAAATTGCCGTCAGGGAGGGTTTGTTATACTATTTATATAAATAGAAAATAAATTGGGCCTAGGAAATTTTCCCGTGGCCACCAAACTCTACCTGACAAGCTTCCTTAAAGGTCCCCTACTTTTTTTTTTGTATTTTTTCAAAAATGATTTAAGAAGGTTTTGCTAAGTCCCTTTACACCAAGGGTAAGCTTGTCCAGCAGAATCGGGTGTGATACAGTATCAAACCTTTGGCGATCGAGGAAAATAGCCGACAGTTTTTGTTGTCATTTAAACTTGAAAATGTAATTTGTTACATTGTGTAGAGCATCCTTAGTCCCTACAATTTGGTTGAATCCAAATTGGAATTTGGAGAGTAATTTATTGGTTTCTAAAATTCACGTTGATTTTTAATGGCTTTTCAACAATTTTACTTATGGTTTTTCTTAGAGCTATGGGTCTAGGTGTTTTTTCAGTATTTGTAGGAACAATCCAGTGGAAAAGATTATATTGATCAGATAAAAACCATTTTTATTCAATACATTTGAAAATACACTGACAGATGGATTATTATAGTGAGACATTGTTATAGTATATGACATATTCCACCTAATCAAGAGCATATCTTGGTATATATAACTTGATCTGAAAACAGTGCAGTTCAACATAGATTCATGTGTCTAAATGAATCACATCCATGCATGTGTGAATGTCATTGATGTTATACATAGGATTTTTTACCAAGGATTGTTTTAACATATTATTCAGTTTTTTGTGGGATATGTCTTCCAATATAAGGTTATACAGCTTCAGGGGTCTGCGTCATGGTTTTTTTATAGTTAACTTGTGGTAATCTGAACATGTTCTTGTTTCTGGGGTCATAGTTGTGGATTTGGGATCCCATTGTATTTCTATGTTTGTTATTTTGTACCCATATATATATATATACATATATATATACATATATATATACATATATATATATATATACATATATATATATATATATATATATATAAATATATATATATATATATATATATATATATATATATATATATATATATATATATATATATATATATATATATATATATATAATATATATATATAAATATAAATATATAATATATATATATATATATATATATATATATATATATATATATATATATATATATATATATATATATATATGTATGGAAGTATTAAAATTTGCAGATCAATATAAATCGGCTTTTTGGGGTTCACCTTGGTCCCCGTTTCCAATGGTACTTATATTTTTTGTCTAACCAGTAGCTCAATGATCCTGGGCTAGTTCCCAATACCCGAATCCCATAGTTTAGGTGACAGTGAGCCATTAATGAAAAATATTTTTAAAGACAAACTTTTTATTCAAAAAGCACTAAAAGTAAAAAATGATAGCCTTGGATGTGGGACATAGGTTTTTTCCATGAGTTTTAGACTCAAAGCTTGTCAGCTTTTTATTTGAACTGAAAACTTTCAGTAACAAGCTTTTGGATCTATAATTCACAGGGAAAAACGTTCACACATCAAAGCACTATTTTTTACTTTTATTGCATTTGAATAAAAGCTTGTTTTAAAAAGTTTTTTTTTATTTTATTTTGTGCTTTTTGGGACTTAAGTACCTTAATCTATGCATTTTAGTTAGAGCATCGTATTATGGGCCGTTTTTTCCCGTAAATTCTGAGCTATCTGGTTCTTTTGGGGGCCATATAAAGATTAACTCATCC
>JAFIRS010004829.1:0-73438 GCA_018342105.1 Gonioctena quinquepunctata
TTTCTGGCCCATAATTTTTCTTTGGATTTACTGCTCTTATTTTTCCAGTTCTTTGATTTTCTATTCTGTTTGTTAATGATATTCAATAATTTATATTTTCACAGTTCAATGTGCCCTATTTATTTCTTTTTTAAACTATATTATCACATTTTATTGCTCCCATTGACAGAGAATAAATCGGTATGGACATTTGCTTACAATTGAAAAGAGTTGTTAATTTCAACAATATCTAGTTCTGTTGAAAAATGTGCACTTGATGTGCTTTCTGGTAATCAGAATTCACTCCTCAAATTACTCCGTCTCGCGTTAAATTCATCCATTGTCAATTTTCACTCATTTTGTCAGTATGTCACCTACCTCATTGTTGTGTAGTCTTCCAAATGAAAGTTACTGCTGTAATAACGACTTTATTTTGCAAATATATTCGTGACTACAAAATAGCAAATGTCATACAAATTGGGGAGCGCCTTGCTTTGAGCATTTATTACTTAACATCAAATAGGTATTCATAGCCTGAACGGTTTGCGGAATCGAAAATTTTGTTTTGTTTGTAACTGATATAGTCAAAATGCAAATTGTTGGATTACCAAAACTGTTGGTGGTGTTGTCCAATAAATTTATTGGAATTCATCCTATTCGTTGTGAAAAATTAATGACTTGGGCATTCTCATGCATACGAGTATCAGATGGCGCCAAAATTTGGTTTCATAGCACATCTGAGTCAGTTCTCTGTCCTGTGAGACTTGTTAATGTAGTATTTGTAGTGTGATTTTTGTTTGCAGGAGTTCAATAGATTGTCCACGTGATGATGTGAAGTTTGACTGTTTTGGAATAGAAAATGGTTCAAATCGTGAGTCCTGTGTCTTTTGGATAAGTCTGGAAATTTGATTGGACAATGCCGAAGCAGACTTGGTGTCTATAAAAATTTATTATTGGAAGTATATGATATAATCAACATATTTTCAGTTGAACAGTCTGAGAGTATGAAGTTATATTGATTCTGAAATCACAAGTATTGTATTCTGTCCTGTGAGTAGTTCTGGCTTTGGCATCAAGTTGCAAGTATTGATTGAAAATCATCATGAATTATTTTATCTGTATGGATCCAAACTTATTCTGACATGTTTGATGATACATTATCTAGACATAATTAGGAAAATGGATTTCGCTTGTTGGTTTTAGATTATGAGATTTGAATCTAAACATACCTATTTCAAACATTTTGATTCATAGTTTGAAAAACTTCTTCAGAACTGTTTGCAAACTCTCTGGACAAGACACCAAACTCATATGTGGAATATCTGGAGGAATATTAACTGTCATTGGAACAAATATGTGGCTTTGAAAATATCAATAATGAACTTTATCAAGAAGAGTTTTTAAATTTTATTCTTATATCAAATTACTAAACTTGAAGTTTACTGAAAGTGTAAAAGCTTCAACGGAAGTACTTTCAGGCTCAACAGTTTGTGACTACTAAAATGAGTCACTTCATGTGCCCTATATTAAAATATTTGCAATTTGTGCTCATGCCACCAATAACCCAATATTTTGTGTGAGTGTTAGGACACAAAATGCTTTGATGACAAATCCTCTTACGTAGAAGAATCAGAAGATTCAGTACAAGTTGACAAGTCTTAAAATTTGGAAGCATCTGGTTGCATATGACGCAGGTTTGCCATATAAACATAACTTACATTGTATTGTGCCGAAATATGAAATTATTTTGGAATAAAGTATTGCATTGTGAATTCAGGCAAACGTTTTATTTTGGTGTTATTACATTTTATTACTCAGTACCTGTTGTTAATTTTAACATGACATTCAACTCTTCTGCCGCGTGAGGTAAAACGGTTAATTACAAGAAAATGATTTTAGGTTGCCAATTTAAATATTTCTTTCCCGACTGCGGCAAAGCCAAGGACGGTTATGTGTTTGTACTAATGTACATACAAACACATATATTTATCATGGGCTTCGCCGCAGTCGAATAAATTAACAAACTCAAATCACACTTACTACTCTTTACCTTCACGATGGCGAATATTATTACAACAGGTATTTTTTTTCATTAATCCACCAAAAGTTAGAAGCTGGCAGCATTCATCATTTGTGATACTTATGTTTATTTGTGTACTTTTCTTCAGATAACGATGTTAATTTTATTTATCGACATTCAGCTGTTGTGTTAGGAGTATTTTTTTAAGAAGCATTAAAATATTCTAATGTTAAATATTCTTGATTTATTAAAACCATCCTCCTGAAAAACTATATTACGAACGAATATTATATATTTTTCACAAAAAAATGTGATGATGGAATACTAATTGACGTCATTTGGAAAAAATATTCTTATGTTTTTTATTAAGTAAAGACAATAAAACTTTTTTCTGTGGAGTATGAAAACCTAAAGGGAAATAGAATTGTATTTCAACAACAACATGAGAACTGTGGTTAACAATTATGAGGTTTACAAATTACTTCTTTGTCAGTTTATAAATGATGAAAACCAGTAAAGAAAGTCGACAATGTACAATGTGTTTCTTTCATTGTATGTTAATTCATTAAATGAATAACTTCACTGTACCTTTAGGTCAGCTCAGCAAAAAAGAAGGTGGAAAAATAACAGCTTTAGATGTTGTTGATTTTTCTGATTTTGTAAAATGATGCTACTACAGTCTAATTTATTGGGCATTTACTTTTGCTTGAATTTGTTGAATAGCAAAATTTGTGTGAGAAACCACAAATGTGTAGATAATGAACATCGTCAATATCAATTTGCCAATTTCACCAATAATACTAGTGGACCTCCTGGGTTTTCTTATGGGGATATGATGATGTTCTACTCTGAGTTAAAATCCTTTATTTGTAAGACTGGAAACAAAGGCCAGGAAACAATTGACCAAAACAAAACGGGCGAGTCATCATTCATTACACGTTAATACATTTGCTTTTCGCTTAATTTCGGTCGGAGTTCAATGTATGATGATCAATGGTGGGGAATTTGTAAATAGCACCCCCAAGTTAATAATTTTTTTGAAGTGCCCACCCGCTTTCTTTTCCACAGAATTCTTCAAGTTCAATCATTGCATGGGTTTCATCATTATCTCAAACCATAAATTCAAGTCAGTGTCATGAAATATAGGAGAATTTGGTGGTATTTATACTCGGTTTGGAGTACATTCAGCCTTGGCGAGGTACAATTGCCCTGAGGCCTAAAATTTACCTTTGTAGGATCAGATTCTTTGGGAAGACGTTATGGATTCTTCGTTTGGAATAGAGATTTGCAATCAGGAAAGAAATGCTTGAATATCTTTATGGAAAAGATTAGAGATAGTTCACTGTGCGTATACGGGGACTAAGAACCTTTGATTCACAGTCATTCAATAGGACCCGATGTGCTTCATCACATTCGAGTGTTTGGGTCCTGCTCCTTTTTCATTCGTATTTGATTTGATTTTCGCAGGGTTTTGGCTTTCTTGGGGTTGCCAGCAGATGTTGTTTCTAAAACCAAAGTCGTTGCCATTTTAATGGACTTATTGATCCTTCTGTATTCGGTTTGCATTCTTTTAACCCCGTTGAGGGCGGTTTTCCCATCATATTTGGCGGTTATCCCCCAATAAGGGGTGATAATTTCCAACGCAAAATTTCCCGTCATATTTTGAACACCTGAAACCCAAAATGAGGAAATTTAAATTCAATTTAATTTTCCCCTAAACAATATGTGAATCGCTAACTATCCGTGAAAAACGTAAATTTTTGCTAGAGGAGCACCGAAAAAACACGTCTGACCCCCTGTGAAGACTCGATGAAGACGACGTGAATCGGACAGAGTGAAGACTTAAGATTATGAAAACAATTTGGTTGGGAAAGACTGAATGATAGAAGTGTCACGTGATCAGTTTGAAAATGATAGAGTCTAAGAAAAACTCACCTTGAGCTACAGGAAGAAACGAAAAAAGCCGTCTGACCTCTAAAGACTCGTGAATGACGTGAATCAGACGAGTAAAAACAGTTATGAAAACAATTGGTTGGAAGGAAGACTGAATGACGTGTCCGTGATCAGTTTGAAAATGAGGGGGAAGCTAAAAAACCCCCGGGGTTTTGCTAGAGGAGCACCACCCGTCTGACCTCTGTGAAACTCGATGATGAATAACGAATATCAGATTTTTAAAGACTTAAGTTCTAAAAAAATTTTTGGTTTGGGGAGAGACTAAATGACAGAAGTGTCACGTGATCAGTCTTAAAAAAAATGACGGGAAGGCTAGAAAAATACACACCTTGACCCTTTTTTGGAGGAGCACCGAAAAAAACGTCGACCTCTCTGAAGACTGGATCATGAATGACAAAAATCAGACAGTAAAAACTTAATTTTCTAAAACAATTTGGTTGGGGGGAGAAAACTGAATGACAAGTGTCACGTGATTAGTTGAAAATGACAGAGGCTAAGAAAAAAACACCTGAAGACTGGACGCTATCAGTTTAAAAAAAAAAGACTCACCTTTGAAGTATTGGAGGAACTCTCTAGAAGACTTGGACACAAAAAAGTAGCAGAGCTGCTCTAGAGACACACGTCTTGTCTGTTCAGCGGTTGGAACAGAAATGAATCAACAGCAAACAGTACCTATACTTAATAACTTTTTCTGAGAATGAATCGGTAGAGCGTAAGACAGAACGACAACCGCGCCACCTGGTGAGTGATTCAAGAACTAAGTTCAGCGATGACGTCATTGGAGTTATATAGATTTCAGCTGAGGTTCGATGGGGTGGCGGTCTATACTCATATCTGATATTGAGGATATATATGGAGATATGTGCAAGTGGTTTACCCCCTGTACCCCACTCTACCCCCTCTATCCCCCTGTACCCACATGTGTCCCCATGTTCCCCCATGTTCCCCATGTTCCCCCATGTTCCCCATGTTCCCCCATGTTCCCCATGTTCCCCCATGTTCCCCATGTTCCCCCATGTTCCCCATGTTCCCCATGTTCCCCATGTTCCCCCATGTTCCCCATGTTCCCCATGTTCCCCATGTTACCCCATGTTCCCCATGTTCCCCCATGTTCCCCATGTTCCCCCATGTTCCCCATGTTCCCCCATGTTCCCCATGTTCCCCCATGTGTCCCGAGATAGGGAGATTTTTCTATAAACATGATTGATGTGGCAGCGAGTGGAAATGAATGAGTTTGGCAAATGGAAAAAAAAACTTGAGAAATTTCACTACCAACTATCCTAGAAAAAATAACCAAAATCAACTAAGAAACGTCTAAGATATATCACAATAATTTCACCAATACCAATAACAAAAATATCAAGTCTAATAAGTCTAGAAAATATCGTACTTTGAACTCACTACGGCACTGCTGTAAATACCTCGACGACGAGAATAATTATAAGCTATCAGCAGATTCCATCAGGCTCGAACTTGTGTGGCGCGGATTCCAGCTGTTCGACTTCGATTTATCATAACTTTCAGATATATTTCATATTCCATTTGTTTTAATACCTTGGATTACTGTGATCGATTCAAATTCGTTTGATACATATGGGAAAGATAATTTCACGATTGTTCATGGATTGAATGAATAGTTCAAGTTCCAGAGTGTTGTGTTCATTTTTCAGTGTTGATTGAATGGAATATTATTTACAAGTACCTATGTTTCGAATGAAAATGAATGGAATTCGTTTGGAAGGATAATTTCTGTGCATTTTGTTGGTTGAATACATGAGCGTTCAGGCATTATTATTAAATTGAATATGGTTTTCGGGTGCTAAGAGCAAATTTTTTTATGGAAATGTATCAACTTCCAGTGTTATAGAATGAATGTTTTTGTGTTGGAAAAAATTACCGTTTACTTTATTCAGTTTAAAATTTGCTATTTTACTTAGACTGAGAGTCGATTTTCTGTGTAGACTATGAATTTTCCTAGAAATATGTTTATAGGTTGAATGCATGTTTATTGTATTGTGGATTTTTTTTAAACGTTCAGTGGTATTTTGGATATTTATAGTTTTCAGACATCATGTGTTCAAGATGGATTTCGCGGAAGGTGAATTGGTATTTTGCGAGAAAGTGTGGTGTATTATAGGTTAGATTTTACCGTGGTTTTCACTAGATTGTGCGCTTGGCTATTTTAATACAGTATGTGCTATTCTGGGTTGAACGAATGTTTTTAACTGTGAGAGGTACTCCCATTAGCGTGTGTACATGCATGACTTCCACGGTGTCCAAGAGTGGATTTTTCGCTGCAGAGGACGACTTATTGTTTTTCTTTGAAAATATAGAATGTATGATGAATCGGATGGAGTTTGCAGGTCAGATACATGTTTTCAACATATAGAGCTTTTCGACTCATAAAAGTGTAATTTATTATATAAAGAGATGATTTCGGAGGACGGTGCGCCATCTGGTGGGCATAGATGAAAGTTAGTAGATATGCTAGGCGGGTTCTGGCCACTTCCATCCGCCAGAATCCTAAAGCTCCACACGCTCTCAGTTACTCCCGCCACATCATAGCGTCAGACGGCAAGTCGGAAGTTCGGAGTTTTCACCTGGGCTCTGTCATAGGCGGTTCGTTGAAGGGGGGTCTTCAGGTATAACGATGTAAAAAAATGGTTGCCATAATAGAAAAAAAAATTGAGGAAAAACTGTTGGGGAGGAAAAAACATGGCCGCTGAAAAAAAATAAGAGAAAAATTCCAGCCACCATCCCTAAAATGAAGAAAAATGTCAACCATATTGGAAAATGGCAACTCCAAAAAAAAAACAAAGGTACTCTCAACGGTAAGGGAAAAATATCAGCCATATTGGAAAAATGGCTACCAAAATGGGTTTGAGACGCTTTGGGAAAAAACGTCAGCCATCTTGGAAAAATGGCTACCACAATAGGTTTGAGGCGCTTTGGGAAAAACCTCCGACCGACCTGCTTGCTGTTTCTGTTCTAGGATAAGGACCTCCGCTGCCTGGGCGCAGCTGGAAGTAGGCCAGAACCCGCCTAGCATATCTACTAACTTTCATCTACTGCCCACCAGATGGCGCACCGTCCTCCGAAATCATCTTCTTTATATAATAAATTACACTTTTATGAGTCGAAAAAGCTTCTGATACGTTGAAAACATGTATCTGACCTAGCAAACCTCCATCCGATTCATCATACATTCATATTTTCAAAGAAAAAACAATAAGTCGTCCTCTGCAGCGAAAAAATCCACTCTTGGACACCGTGGAAGTCATGCATGTACACACGCTAATGGGAGTACCTCTCACACGTTAAAAACATTCGTTCAACCCAGAATAGACACATACTGTATTAAAATAGCCAAGCACGCACACAATCTAGTGAAAAACCACTAAAAGGTTAAAATCTAACCTATAATACACCACACTTTCTCGCAAAAATTACCAATTCACCTTCCGCAGCGAAAAATCCATACTTGAACACAGTGGATGTCTGAAAAAAACTATATTACAGCAAAAATTGACTCAGTCTATATAAAATAAAAGTACAAATTATTCCAACACTGAATAAAGTAAACGGTAATTTTTTTCCAACACAAAAACATTCATTCTATAACACTGGAAGTTGATACATTTCCATAAAAAATTTGCTCTTAGCCACCCGAAAAACCATATTCAATTTAATAATAATGCCTGAACGCTCATGTATTCAACCAACAAAAATGCACAGAAATTATCCTTCCCAAACGAATTCCATTCATTTTCATTCGAAACATAGGTACTTGTAAATAATATTCCATTCAATCAACACTGAAAATGAACACAACACTCTGGAACTTGAACTATTCATTCAATCCATGAACAATCGCTAAATTATCTTTTTCCCATATGTACTCAAACAATTTGAATCGATCACGGTAATCAGGTATTAAACAAATGGAATATGAAATATATCTGAAAGTTATGATAAATCGAAGTCGAACAGCTGGGAATCCGCGCTACACAAGTTCGAGCCTGCATGGAATCTGCTGATAGCTTATAATTATTCTCGTCGTCGAGGTATTTACAGCGTTGCCGTAGTGAGTTCAAAGTACGATATTTTCAGACTTATTAGACTTGATATTTTTGTTATTGGTATTGGTGAAATTTTAATATTGTGATATATCTTAGACGTTTCTTAGTTGATTTTGGTTATTTTTTCTAGGATAGTTGGTAGTGAAATTTCTCAAGTTTTCCATTTGTCAAACTCATTCATTTCCACTCGCTGCCACATCAATCATGTTTATAGAAAAATCTCCCTATCTCGGGACACATGTGGGGGGAACAGGGGGAACATGGGAGGAACATGGGGAACATGGAACATGAAGGGAACATGGAATGGGGTAACATAGAACATGGGTAACATAGGGAACAGGGGGTAACATAGGAACATGGAACTATAGAACATGGGGAACATGGGAACATGAGATGGGGAACAGGGGAACATGGGGAACATAGAACATGGGGAACATGGGGTTAATGTGGGTACAGAGGATACGGGAGTACATGGGTACAGGGGTAACCACTTGCACATATCTCCATATATACCTCAATATCAGATATGGTAAACCGCCACCCATCGAACCTCAGCGAAATCTATAAAACTCAATGACGTCACGCTGAACTTAGTTCTTGAATCACTCACCAGGTGGCGCTGTTGTCATTTTGTCTTACGCTCTACCGATTCATTCTCAGAAAAGTTATTAAGTATAGGTACTGTTTGCTGTTGATTCATTTCTGTTCAACCGCTGAACAGACAAGACGTGTGTCTCTAGGCAGCTCTGCTACTTTTGTCCAGTCTTCTAGAAGTTCCTCCAATACCAAAGGTGAGTCTTTTAAATGATAGCGTCCAGTTTCAGGTGTTTTTCTTAGCCTCTGTCATTTCAACTGATCAGTGACACTTTTGTCATTCAGTCCTCCTTCCCAACCAAATTATTTTTAGAATTTAAGTCTTTGCACTGTCTGATTTGTCATTCATGATTCAGTTGTCAGAGAGGTCAGACGTGTTTTCGGTCTCTCCAGGTGAGTTTTATGGCCTCTATTTTCAACTAATCACGTGACACTTCTGTCATTCAGTCTCTCCCAACCAAATTGTTTTAGAACTTAGAGTCTTTGCACTGTCTGATTTTTGTCATTCATGATCCAGTCTTCAGAGAGGTCAGACGTGTTTTTCGGTGCTCCTCCAGTTAGCTCAAGGTGTGTATTTTTTTCTAGCCTCTGTCATTTTCAAGACTGATCACGTGACACTTCTGTCATTTAGTCTCTCCCAACCAAATTGTTTTAGAACTTAAGTCTTTGCACTGTCGATTTTCGTCATTCATCATCGAGTCTTCACAGAGGTCAGACGTGTTTTTTCGTTGCTCCTCCAGTTAGCTCAAGGTGAGTTTTTCTTAGACTCTGTTATTTTCAAGACTGATCACGTGACACTTCATTCAGTCTTCCTCCCAACCAAATTGTTTTCATAACTTAAGTCTTCACTCTGTCTGATTCACGTCAGTCTTCATCGAGTCTTCACAGAGGTCAGACGTGTTTTTTCGGTGCTCCTCTAGCAAACTCAAGGTTCGTTTTTCTACGAGATAGTTAGCGATTCACATATTGTTTAGGTAAAAATTAAATTGACTAATTACCTCATTTTGTTGCAGGTGTTCAAAATATGACGAATTTTGCTGATGTGCTAACATTTATCACCTCATTATTGGGGTTGATAACCGCCAAATATGATGGGAAAACCGCCCTCAACGGGTTACGAGAATGCACCAGAGCATACAGAAGGATCAATAAGTCCATTAAAATGGCAACGACTTTGGCTGAGAACAACATCTGCTGGCAACCCTAAGAAATGTCAAAACCCTGCGAAATCAAATCAAATACGAACAGAAAAAAAGGAGCAGGACTCAAACACTCGAATGTGACAGCTAGCATCGGGTCCATTGGAATGACTGTGAATCAGCGTTCGGTTCTCGTATACGCACGGAACTATCTCTAATCTTTCCATAAAGATACTAAGCATTTCTTTTCCGATTGTAAATCTCTATTCAAACAGAAGAATCCATAACGTTCTAAAGAATTTTGATTCAATAAAGGTAAATTTGTATTCTGCGGGCAATTTGTACTCGCCAAGGCTGACAAAATTCAAACCGAGTATAAATACTTCACCACTGCCAATTCTCCTATATTTCATGACACTGACTTGAATTTATGGTTTGATGATAATGTGATGAAACCCATAATGATTGAACTTGAAGAATTCTGTGGAAAAAAAAGCGGGTGGGCACTTCAAAAAATTGTCAACTTGGGGGTAAACATTAATAAATTCTCACCACAAATTGGATCATCATATATTGAACTTCCGACCGAAATTAAGCGAAAAGAAGCCTGTATTAACGTAATGAATGATGACTCAGCCTGCTTTGCTTGGCAATATGTTTCGGACTTGTTTCCAGTTCAGTCAAAGGATTTAACTCGAGTAGAACATCATCATATCCCCATTATTCCGAAGTTTTGAAGCTCAAAGGGATACAGTTCCTATGACAATACATCAAATTCCCAATTTCGAAAAACAAAATAACATTTCGGTTAACGTGTATACATTGAAAAAATCAGGTAAATCTTTCTCCGTCCTCCCTTCCTTCTTGACATCTCAAAAAAGAGACAAACATGTCAATCTACTCATGATTCAAAACCAATATTCTGATGACAAACCGATTCGTTATCATTATTGTTGGATCAAGGATCTATCCAGGCTCCTTTCCAAACAAATCAGTAAAGATAAAGCGAAAAAATTCATTTGTGATAGATGCCTTCATTATTTCAGATCACAGGAAAAGTTGCAAAATCATACTGAATTATGTATAAAACTGAATGACTGTAAAATTAAAATGCCAACCGGCGAAAAATCAATTCTCAAATTCAAAGATTATAAATTCAAAGAAAAAGTACCTTTTATCATATACGCAGACATTGAAAGTATCCTCAATAATATACAGGAAAGAGGAAAATATCAGTTGCATACCCCGGCTACTATTGGCTACTATGTGAAATGTTCATATGACAACACCCTTTCTTTTTACCGTTCGTATAGAGGGGAGAACTCCATGGAATGGTTCGCAAAACCAACTCTTGAGCTAACGGAAGAAATTGAAACTATTCACAATTGTGTCTATAATTTGAATATGACTTTGGAACAGGAAACTGCATTCCAACAAAGCAACTCACTGTCACATCTGGAAAAGCCGTTTTCTCTAGGCGATAAAAAGTTAGAGATCATTTTCATCTTTCTCAACAAATAATAATAATAATAATAATTCTTCTAATTACCGCGGTGCTGCTCATGAATCTTGCAATGTCAATCTAAATGATAGCAAAATGATTCCTATAGTGTTCCATAATCTCAGCGGCTATGATAGCCATTTTATTATTGAAAAAATAGCCACCGCAATCAAAGGAAAAATTGATTTGCTTCCAATAACGAAAGAAAATTACATTTCGTTTACTAAACATATCGAAGGAACAAACTTTCATTTAAGATTTATCGATTCTTTCCGTTTTCTAAATTCCTCTCTAGATAAATTATCATCCTATCTACCAGAATTTCCAAATTTAAGAGCACAATTTCCAGAGGTCTCTAATGAAAAAATCGATTTGCTTACGAAAAAAGGTGTTATGCCTTACGATTATTTTGATTCCTTTGATAAATTCAATGAAAAGACTCTCCCTTCTATCAAACATTTTTATAACACCCTCACCGAAAAACCATGCCCACGAAAACTATACGAAAGAGCTCAAAACGTGTGGAGTGCATTCAACTTTACAACGTTGGGTGAATATGTAGACTTGTACATGAAAACCGATATTCTTTTGTTATGTGATGTCTTTGAAAAATTTCGAGATAGTAGCCATAGTACATACGGGTTGGATCCTGCCCACTCATATACACTACCAGGTTATACCTGGCAGTGTATGCTGTATAATACCAAACAGGAGCTTGAACTTCTCACAGATGTTGACATGCTTTTGTTTGTGGAAAAAGGGATTCGGGGCGGACTTAGTCAAATTTGTTCAAAAGAAAGGCACAAGCCAACAATAAATATCTACCATCATATGATTCATCAAAACCTGACAGTTATTTGATGTACTTTGACATTAATAACCAGTACGGTTGGGCAATGTCTCAACCTCTGCCTTATGGAGGTTTCGAGTGGATTGATAGAAACATCGATGTTACCTCCATTCCTGATGACTCCGATACAGGTTATATTCTCGAAGTTGATCTGGATTATCCCCAATATCTTCATGACCAGCATAAAGATATTCCTTTCTGCCCTGAGCATATAAATCCAAAAACAGGAAGCCATCATCGTCCCCGTCTGAACCCTCTAAACTTATGGCAACTCTTTTTCCTAAGAAAAAATACATCATTCATTACGTTAACCTAAAACAGGCTTTATCTAACGGTCTTATTCTAAAAAGTTCATAGGGTGTTGCAGTTCCAGCAGTCTTCTTGGCTCAAGCCCTACATTGATCTTAATACGGAATTGAGAAAAAGAGCTAAAAATAATTTTGAAAAAATCTTTTAAGCTTATGAATAATGCTGTTTACGGCAAAACCGTTGAAAATATACGAAAACATAGCATTGTGAAACTGATAACAAAATGGGAGGGTCGTTATGGTGCGGAATCCTATATCCCCAAACCAGAATTCAAGTCGGTCACAATATTCAATGAAAATCTCACGGCAATAGAGTTAAATAAGACCGAAATTTACTTCAACAAGCCAATATATGTAGGCTTTAGTATCCTTGAAATATCAAAAACTAAAATTTATGATTTCCACTACGATTATATGCAGAAAAGATTTGGAGATAATTGTTCTGTATTATACACCGATACCGATTCGCTAATATATGATATTCAGGTTCCCGATGTTTACAAAATGATTCGTGAGGATTGCCATTACATTTTCGATACTAGCGATTATCCTGAGAACAATAGGTTTAACATACCTTTAGTAAACAAAAAGTTCTGGGAATAATGAAAGATGAAAATAACGGCAATCTTATGACCGATTTCATTGGTCTCAGATCAAAATTATATGCAACTAAGGTTTTCACACCTTAGACAAAATTGAAAAACTTGAAGACAATTTAGATAAGAAGGGTATGAGAAAGACGAAATTCATCAAATTCTGTCAAATTATGGAACCACAAAGAAAGCTAAGGCGGTGAAAAAACACGTTGTAGATAATGCGATAAAATCCGATGACTTTGAGGAATGCTTGCAAAATTCGACTCAAAAATACGTTCAATCAACGATTGATCAGAAGCGAAAACACCAGGTGTTTTCCATGGAACAAGAAAAAATCGCTCTGAGTGGAAGACGACAAGAGATTCTTATGTCCTGGATCGCACCTGACGCTACCTTGGGACATTACTCCATCCATAATCAAGAGTTGATGGACATCGATTGATTTCGCTGAGGGTTGCGTAGTGGAGGAGCAGAGTTCAAGGACACCTCATATTCCCGGATTTTATTATATATTATTATTTACTAATACTATATATTATTATTTTTTTTTTTATATTTCAATAAAATATGTATACAAAAAAATGTTTTATTTCTTCACCTCCTACATAGTATAGTGTTTGTGAAAGTGGTTGAGGTTGGTTCAATAACAAAAATGTGTGCCCACCTACAAGTTTCAACGTTTTTTAAGACATTTTAGACGTTTTCAACGTTTTTCAAAGCATGATAGTCGTTTTTCGATGCTTGCAGAGAAACTCACCCTTTATATGATATGATGAATTATTATGTTAGCAGAGTTTGGTTAGGTTGGGTTAATTTAAAATAATATACGTCACTTGAATGCTTGCAGAAGGAACTAATACTCATATAACAATAATGCTAGCAGAGTTTGGTTAGGTTGGGTTATTAAAAAATATACGTCACTTGAATGCTTGCAGAAGGAACTAACACTCATATAATAACAATGTTAGCAGAGTTTGGTTAGGTTGGGTTAATGAAAAACATCAAACCCACTTAGATTTACAACATCCATCAAACAACCGTAAACGAAGAACCTTCATCTAAATTCACATCATACATGAAAAATTCCCTAGATCTGGGGAAAAAGTAATCATCCATGAAAATCCATCAGGTTAACCCTAAAATCCACCTGAAACGACTAATCTAAACATAACCTACGTGAAAAATTCCCTAGATCTGGGGAAAAAGTCAATCATCCATGAGAAATCCATCAGGTTAACCCTAAAAATCCACCTGAAACGACTAATCTAAACATAACCTACGTGAAAAATTCCCTAGATCTGGGGAAAAAAGTCAATCATCCATGAGAAATCCATCAGGTTAACCCTAAAAATCCACCTGAAACGACTAATCTAAACATAACCTACGTGAAAAATTCCCTAGATCTGGGGAAAAAGTCAATCATCCATGAGAAATCCATCAGGTCAACCCTGAAAATTCAGTAGATCTAGGGAAAAACTATGTGAAATACGTCAATCTGCATGAAAAATCCCTAGATCTGGGGAAAAAGTCCAATCCTCCATGTGGAATAAGGTAAAAGTCATATCAAAGGTAGAAATACATCAGGTTGACCCTTAAAATACAGTAGATATAGGGAAAATCCAGGGTAATATAGGTCTCGAGCACGTAAAATGGGTGTTCCCAAGGATCTGATTTGAGGTCAAAAATGACCACGTTGGACCTTGGCACTTTTTGAAAATTTCCCCAGATCTGGGGAAAAATCGGGGAAAATCACTATATCCCTCTCTCTCTAATACACAGGCTCTTATGGGAGTTTCCATCGGGGTCAGAGGAAATTTCCCCAGATTCTGGGTACTTTTTTAGAAAAGTGAAAAAGTGTCGCCGTACCCGTGTAGCTATATCTACTTTCCAATTCATCAAAACATAACAAGTGTCGCCCAACGCGGTGCAAAAATATATTAATTATAATAATAATAAAAAATATATATTTCCAAATTCTCATAACATAACAATATATACGTGAATGTCAGACTATCAAAATGAAGGCGTTCTTTTTGGACAATGCATTCCACTGGTATATTCAGTTATCTATCGAGAGCCGTTGAAAAAAATTGAGAGTAATAACATTAGTGGTAGAGATTTTATCTTGAAATTTTATTGATTTGTTTTTTCGGAAATTTTGCGAAAGATATCAATAAAAATGAAATTATTGTTTAAAAAAACTAAAAATCACGCTTATATAGCGTTGAGGACTAAAAAGTTAAAAATAATAAAAATAAAGTCTTCTTATTTAAAAAAGCGTGAGGTGCTTGATGCCAGTTATCCTAATATCATTATGAAAAGTGAGTAAAGAGTACCCAACGCTTTTTTTAGATAGGCGGAAATTTTTTGTTCAATGACTCTATTCTAATTATTTTTAACTTTTTAGCCCTTATTGTTATATAAGTCTGTTTTTTTAGTTTTTCCAAACTTTATTTTAAACTTGTTGGTACATATTGCTACAGAAAACTGAAAAAGACTACGGGAGAAAAACTCTTCGATTGAGTCATCTAAGAGTTGGGAGTTTTTAGTAAACTTTGGTGAATGCGAATGTCTATTCGCGCATTCGCCATATCTTTTTTTTCTAACGATCTTGGTGAGAGAATACCAGGTCATAGCTGTGAAATTATTGTATTGTCATCGGTTCTTGTAACGTGTGCGAAATTGCAAATGAATAATTAATTAAGTAAATTAAAACCACTTCACTACGATTTTCACAAAAATTTGTTTAAAAAAACCCACGACACGTGTTTTGCTGAACTGTAGCTTTTTCAAGTGGAGAAACTAAATTACAATTACTGAGGTTCAATATAAATAATAGAAGCAGGTAGTCAGTTGGAAATTAGGTAATTATGTAATTATTAGACGTAAACATATTTAAAAAGGGCGAATTATTCAAATTAATCTGGTCATTCAATAAGTATTGTGAATTATTGTCTTTCTGAGCTCTGGATGTTATTTATAAAATGATATAAAATGAATTCATGATTTTGGTTTGCCCTGGATATTATAAAAAAGTGACTAAATCTGTGACAAACGAACAAGACAGGACAGAAAGTCATCCATTTGTCAGCAATAGTTTGTGAAACCCACGCGCATTCTCCTTTCAAAATTTACTAATATATATGTTCATACACAAATGCTTCAAGGAAGTTATTCATCGTGTAGTTGGTCTCCAATAAATCAATATCTACTGACAAATATATCTCGTGAATTAGAGGTAAAAGGTGCAGTCAAATACTTCCATCTCACGAGAATACTCTGGATGAGTTTTATTTAAATATCAGTGTTATCACTACAACTTGAAAAGTAAATCATTATTTTTTTGTTTGCATTTATTTCTATATATAACTTGATGTAAATTTGATTGGACATCTGAAGGTTCTGGAAATTATTCCCCCAGAATCCAGGTACAAGTCATCAGATATTATGCCAGCCAGACACGACTTTGAAGTGAATTATGAAGGGGTTATAAAGAACCACCATATATTCACAACGAACGGGCCTCAATTAAGAAGGGATGCATCAAAATTCCTAGGCAAAGCAAAGCTCCAACAATTTCTCAAGCAGAAACCCAAGCTAAAGAAATTTGCGCCTAAGCATGCCTTGGCAGGGGGGCAGAGATCCTATATCCTATCAGACAGCTACTGTCAAGCGCTGTTCTGCAAAAGGCTTAAGTTTCTCGAAGGGGTTTCATTAACGCCCTCAGATATCAGTAACTTGGCTCCCAGGAAACTGATACGCTTGGCAAAGAGTCTCGGAATCCCGCGTCTTGAATAGATGAAGGGTAATGTAAAAGAGACCTTATAGGTCGAGGTACGGAGAGACTGACATATCGACCCTCCTACAATCTACAATGACTAGAGTAGGCATTTTATCAGTATAAGTATTATTATTGAAAATATCACTGTTGGAACTCTGATATATAGTGGTTAGTGTTAGTACCGTCAACCGGGGTGACTTCGAACAATGCGAGTGACAGTGTGACCTCCACAGGTAAAAAAATTGACAAAATGGCAACTTATATTAGCAATATTTTCCGCACTCATATTCTCATATTTCATATTCGTTCGCGGTAGTTTGTGTCTGTCGAGAGGTAACGAGAGGTGGAAGAAGAGACAATGAATTCCAATTACAGAAAAAAAAAGGATAGAACAGTATTCCAACTACAGCTCTGATCATCCGAGTTTAACAAAGAGAGGCATCGTGAGAATATTGGCAACATCTAAGAGTTACCAGACACCAAAATAAACCACATCAGGGAGGTCCTACGCGGAAATGAATATCCTGAGAAACTCCTGGGAGAAGTGATGAAACAACATCAGAGAACAAAGATGTCCGAGGAACAACAAGAAAGCCCAGTTATCTACCTTCCATACATCAAGGGAGTCGGAGTCGGAAACAAGTACAAGCTGCTTCTAATCCAGCAGTACTTCACGAAATATCCTCAACAAGAGTTAACCTAATAATAGAACCGAAGTCAGCAAAAATTGTGTTTATGAAGTCCCTTGTGAACACTGAACATAAAAAATGGACTCGACGTGAGGAAACGTCGAAATCGAGAATCGTCGACCACGCCTGAGCACCATCAAACTATGTGAGACTATTCCACGCACCTCGGAATTTTCACAAAATCTGTCCAATCAGAAACCAAAGAGCTTGTATTATCGCGAAAACCCCAGCTGTCTTTCAATTCTAATTGGTCTATCAGCATCGTGTTTTCAACGACGTAACCATGGATACGGATCGCAATGCAAAGTTTGACAGTTTGACCAAAAATAATTGTAGCTGCAAACGTCAAAATTAGTCGCTTCGGTGCTACTAATAAACCAAAATATTGAAGAAAATATAGCCAGTAACACAAAAAAAATCAAAATTTTATATATGGAGACAATTTATGACGTTCTGTGGGGAACGCAACTACAAATTAGATGCAGAGAATAGCAACGAAAGATTAGCATTCATTCTAAAAGACTGGGCATCCAATATGCGAAAAACTGATGGTAGTGATTACAAGGAGAGTGTTATTAAAACCATATGGAACACTACTGCAAAATTAGTACAAGAAAAATATTATTGTGAGTATCAGAGACATATTGATCCCTCCAAAGATATAATGTTCAAGGAGGCGAGGGCGGCTCGAGATAGTAAGAGAAAACTGTTGCAAGCTGTACCCGAAAAAAAGAAAATAAGTTCTGTCGCTATGACTTAAGACGAATATAGAAATATGTGCTTACAATAGGACGAAGACACGCCAGAGGGACTCCAAAAGAAGTTTTTCCACATAGCTGCAGTAGAACTAGTTTGGAGAGGTAACGAAGTAACTTTTTCCATGTTACATTTTTTTAAGGAAGAGACTGACAACAAAGGCTGTTTAAGAATCAGAATTGCATATAACCCGATATTCTCCAAAACCCGCCAAGGTGGTGATAAAAACTGTGCAGATACTAAATGGCTTACTCCAAATAACGGTCGTACTATTCAAAAATTTTACAATTTATGATAATTATAGTCGAGAATAATGTATTATGTTCGTGCTCATGAAAAATTATTTATTGTTATAGGTAACAAATAATAATTAAACCAAATTGTTTGTAGTTACAATGAATATTTCATGATTATAATTACATTTGAATTATTTATTATTATTGAATTTCTTCCTCTCATTCTGCCGACTTTAAATTTTTTGACCTTTCACTTCGTTCGTGAAAGAGTCTGATAAAATACCACTCGTGATTGAATTTATCTTATAAGTCTGTCTTTTATTTCTAAACTCAACTGAGTTGCTTAGAGAAAACAAGCAACTCAGGCTACCTACATCGAAGCCAATAACGCCCTTAGTCAGACAAGCGTTGTGATAAGGAATGTATTGAAACCGTTCATTGTTCATTATGATGCACTGCAGAGGCGCAAAATTACAAGACTGCACCACGTAAAATTACACGCACCACTGCACCGACAGACTTATAAAATACCAAGTGCACTTAAGTTCGTCAATATCGAAACTTCGTGAAAAATCTTCAAATCACCACATGTGTGATGCCAATTCTCCAAAGTACTGATTGAACTGATTGATCTCACCCTATTTCCCACAAAACTATTTATTCTACGAAAAAAGCCATAGGGTCCGTCTATAAATGTGTTTAAAGTCTGCCATTTTTTGTACAGATTTACACAACCTAGCACCGAAAAGTGCTGCTAATAATTCCAGTCTCGGCAAAATATTTTTTGTCATAGGAGAAATCACTGACTTGGCCTCAACTCAACTGTACTGAAATCTGACGAAAGAGGTTCAGAAAAGAATATCTTGCAGATTTGGACACTTTGGGAAAACAAATATAAGTTGGAGGCATCGTTGTTTTGAAAACAATCTGTAAAGAATACATTGGCAAGTGGCAAGAGTCTTAGAAATATACCAAGAAAGATATAAAATTGAGAGAGTAGCTCAGATCAAGGTAGCTGGTGCTGGAAAATAAATTCGCCCATTAGTAATTTCAGCAGCCGACTGCCAAGATTCCTCTTCACCTCTTTCAAGAACTGATCCTAGTCAACATCCCAATGAATTGAACAGATTTCTGATCTTTTTCAAAATTCCATGCTGAAAAAAAAAGACTGGAGGGGATCATACTGTTACGAAACTGAGGTTCGTTTATTGAGACACTTGAACAACTGATTATTGTCCTTTTATTTCACTTCACAAAACACAATAATGTACGAAGCAACTCAACGACAATTCAAAATACCGCACTGTACAATCTCCGAATGAGTCACTCGAATAACATAAAACTATTCGTCTGTCGCAGGCGATTCGCTTATATATTCCAAACTGAATTCTAGAATTTCCGATAATTCCATTTCCGGAGTCATCTGGCAATATCTCGATGATCCTATGACGTCATCGGAAATTCCCGACGGTTGCATAGTCTAGCACGTGCGAGATGCACAGGGGCGGACTCTACTGATTCCGTAACAATACTGATCATCATCTAGGAACTTATATCCGTATATGTGGGCGTGTTTACAGTTTCGAAGCGGTTTGAGTCCTATTCGTTTTTTTAATGAAGGTGCTTCGATTGCTAGGATCCTTAGCACTATAGATTAGAAAGAAAAAGGGACTCATTTTTCTTCTAGACTTTCGTGGAAAGATCAATTGCTTCCAGGAAGTTTATTAGGTTTTGGATCGTGGTAGCGTCATGTCGGAGGGGCTTGGCCCTCCAGAAGGAAGGCATGTGTTAGTTGGGTACTAATCAGTATTGCTTAATGATTATATTTTCTTGTTATTGTTTCCAATATAAATATTGTAAGGGTCTGAGTATGTTGAGAAACGTTTATATCGAGATATAATAAATATTTGAATATAATAACTCAACCTTTTTTTCAGAATCTCAAGAATTCTTCCCTCGAGTAATTTCTACTTGAAATGTGGGTTCTGTTATGGGTCTTTTTCTCGTGTGCCGCCCTGTTTGTCTCGTTGAAAATTTGGGCAAAGCTGACAAATGGACGATGCAGCAGCAAAGTATGTCTCTCAGGAAAGGTTGCCCTAGTAACGGGTGGAAGTTCAGGTGATTTTGTATACTCCTTATTGAAATTGTTTCTATCGGAATGTAAACTATTCTCAAAAATATGTTGAAAATTGCTGGATTTGAAAAAATTTCAATAACATTCTAAAAAAGACTAGAATATTTATACTCAAAAATTAAAAGTTTCGGGAAAAGTTATCAGGTTTTATTCAGGTGGCTCATAAATGAAATGAAAATATGATATCCGATGAAATTATGAGAAATACTCGGAAGTCAATTCTTGTTTTAAAATTGAACTACAATTGACCCACTTGTGTGTAGCACAAAAGAGGGGTATCACCCTGTATTTTTTGATATTTTTCGATTCTACCTGATGAGCTGATTTCAACGACCTATAACATTTGTGGGATGAATCAATTATTTAATGAATTAAAGGTGCTAAACTTTGAATTTTTTTGAAGGACTTGAAGAAGGTAATACGCTTAGACAAGTCAATCTAGTACACTCTTCGACTAGTATTGAAATATAATACAGGGCGATTCATTCAGGTGCAATACTGAAAGGGTGACCTGCATTGGATCATCAGGTGTCTTTTTGTTTTTAACAACCTTCAATGAGCCGATATCAATGAACTATGAAATTCGTAGAATACATTCTTAACCAACTAATAAAAACTATAATAAATAATTTGGACGTTACTTTTTTTGTTTTATCTTATCCATTGTTCAAAATGTTCGCCATGTACATGTTGGCAGTAACCTAATCTATAGTAAAACCCCTTGGTCAAATTATATGGTTACCGATGATACCTGCCCAAACGTTAACCTTTTGAGGATGTTGTGTGTGTGTCTCGCGCATCCAGTGAGGGTTTTCCTGCGACCAATATCTACAGTTCTGCCCGTTCACTTCTCAATTTTGCGTGAAAGTTGATTCATCAGAATAAAGAATGGAATGAAGAGCTATCTCATTTCTATCTAACTTGTTCATCATTCCTTCGCAGAACTGCATTCTACGGTCTGGGTCTAGGGATGAAGTTTTTCTTTATGAAATGCTTTCAGGACAGTTGTATGGCTGACATTATTTTCTAACGCAATTTGGCGTGAACTTGACGTCGGATTCTGACTTAACAGAACATTTAATTTCACATCGTCCACTAAAAAATGCTGTTTTTTTTGAGCGGTTTAACATGTCCAAATTATCTGTACTGTTCATGAATTTTCAGGTTCCCTGTGAGATATTCGGCAAATTAGGAGTCACAGATTGAACATATTGGCAACTTCAGCTTGACTTCTACACATATCCCCGTAACCTATCATCTTAAAAATTTCTATTAGAAGAGTTTCTGTTAAATAGCTTATAAGCAAAAACAAATTCTAAAGAGACAAATAATGTAATTGTCAACACTGACATGAAATAGTATATTGTTTTACGAGTGACAAAAGTGACATTTTTCAAAGCGAGTAATGTTTACGAGCTTCAAAAATATTTTCGACGAGTGAAACAGTATACTTTTTCTAAAACCCTGTTTAAATCATAGTAATATGCTGAAAAAGAACGATGAACAAATATTTTAATTTAAATTAAAAATAACAGAATTTCTTTAAACATCACTTATGATTTGAATATTGGTTAATTGTAACATTCGAGCAATTAATCAAAATTATAGGAGTATCACAATCAAGATTTTTATGTATTGTTCTGTGTATTGTGTTCTGTTATCTGTTATGTTTTTAACTGATGTCACTCCAAATGAAGATACGCTGTAATCGGATAGCGTTGTATTTTGTATGGATTGTAAAATTTTAGTTTGTATTTGATTTTTGCTGCTAACTGATTGATCAACATATCCCTCCGCAACGTTACTAGATTTCCAGCCTCCATGCTTTTTTAATTGAAGTAAATCATCTCCTGCATCCACTAATAGCGTTGCGGAAGTTCTACGCAAACAATGCCCAGTATATTTTTGGGGATCAGGCGAGTTTAAATATTGAGCTATTTGCATAGGAAATTTACTGAATGTATTTATTCCCACAACCAGTCTAGTGCACTTTCCGTTCTGGTAGTCGATAAAGAATCTTGAATTTATTTTGTCCATATCTAGTGGACGGAGGTTCATATATATTTTAGAAATCTCGTAGAAGAACCAAGAAATGTGGAAGGAAAGCGGTACTTTTGTATTACGTATTGTAACTAAGAGTATACTGCTGGTATATTTTACATCATTTACTGTCAAATCTTTTAATTCACATGGCAACGACAAGCCCCCGAAATTCCAAAAACTAAGGCTACCTACAAACATTAATATTAATATCATTGAGAATTTGTTGCAATAATAAAGTATTTAACTTACCTTAGTTATTAAGTATTTGGAGTCGGGTGCATTCTTCAAAAAAGTGTGTATCTCATCGGATTTTTTTTTTCAGACTTTTGACTTTTAAAACTCTCAGATTCTCGTTTCAAAAAAGAACGTTACTTAGATTTGTTGAAAATATGAACAGGATGTTCATAAAGTCAGATGTGGAATCATCTGCGACTGAAAGATAAACTTTAGTCACTATCTATATTTACTGATATCGATATTATTTTTAATATTTAATACATAGACCATAGCGTCGATGACTTACACTTTTTTGACAACCAATCAAAATAGGCAAGTAGCAGTTTCCGAAAATGAATTTACGTGAATATCAACTCTCCAATCCATGAATTTTGCATATATTTCTTCAAGAGGTTTTCTCAGCTTGATTTGCAATTTCTGGTGGTGTATTTGGAATATCTAAATCACTTTCCGAATCAGAAATCATGATAACTTGAAAAACTAACAATGCTTTCAGTGCAATCCGACAAGTCTAAACAATTAACGGGGAACGTCAAACTAATGAAGCCAGGAAACTAGATATAAATTCTTTCTAAATCTCACGATATCTTTACGATTCTATTTTGCTTTTCAATTAAACAAAAGTAAAAAAAAACATTCTAATTATAGAAATGATTCCTGTCTTTGTTTATTAATGATTTAAAGTCATCAAAACATTATATATGAGGGCGGGAAATGATTGAAAATATAAATTTAACTTTCGTCATTAGAAACGAAAGTTAACGTTATGAGAATTTCTCTCACTTGCGACGGAAATCACGTTTTCGCTGAAGGTATTCTATTACAAAAATAATTTTTTCATAAGACTACATTTTCTTACTCTTCAATACGAACAAATATGCAAAAATTTCAGCTGAGGTTTCAGGAAAAGTTATGAAGGAATTTTACTATAGGTTGGTGACTGTCAACAAGTATACATGGAGACCAATTTGAACAATACAATACAATAAAATGATTTTATAGGTCATTGAAGTGTAATCATTAAATAAAATTAATAACAAATTATACATGATCCATTAAAAGGCATCTTTTCAGTGTTGCCCTTGAATGAATCGCCCTGTATTATATCTCAATTCTAGTTAAAGAGTGTCTACGCATAGTTTTTCTCAGGTTTGAATGATTTCAAAGTTTAGACTCTATAATTCATTGAATAATTGATTCACCCCACAAGTATTATAGCTCATCAGGTAGAATCCAAAAATACAAAAATATTAAAAAAATACAGGGTGATTCATTTGAAAAAACACACGTTTTTGTGCTGCAGACAAGTGGTTCACCCTGTAAATTTCAATTGTAGTTCAAATGACGTCACTTTTGGGAGTTTTGAGTTCATTATTGATTTTACAGAATAGTGTTTAGATCATACTTTAAGATTATCCATCAAAACCTTACGTATTCAGAATGAAACATTATTGTACGTTCCAATTGAACAATTTTCTATTATTTCACTCTGTTCTCATTTGAGGCATACATAATATTTGTTGAAATAGTCATTAATGTCATGATACAAAAAATACGAATTTAAATACATTGTGATAACGTTAAAATCACCTATTTCTTACTAAATAAGTACAGTTGCACAAAAAATATTGTATGGCATACGTGTTAAAACAGATTTTCCCTACTCTCAAAATGAAATCTTTCTTTCAACATTTATATCATAACTATTCCAATACTTTCTGTAGTTTAATGTAATTACTGGCTAAAAGCTGGATAATTATCTATTTTATTCACACCTCAAAAAAAGAAATAACTTTATCCACTCGTGCTTCTATTATTTACATGTAAGTGATTGAACAAAATTTGTATGCAACATATTTCAAAAACTAATTTATAAACACCTCGTTGATTTGTTGATATTTACAGGAATAGGATACCAAATGGTCCTCGCCTTACTATCGAGAGGTTGCAAAGTTATAGTAGCAGACAAAATAGTGAACGAAGAGTTGAAGGAATCGATCATACGTGAAACCAAAAACACAAATATCCGCTTCGAATACGTTGATCTGGCATCTTTCGAATCTACGAGGCAGTTGATTGCTAGAGTGAAGGAATACGAAGACAAGCTAGACATTCTTATTAATAATGCTGGAATAATGGTGCGTCCTTCCTTCCCTACAAAAGATGACATTAATGTCATCATGCAAGTTAACTATTTCAGTGGGTTTCTGCTAACCCATCTATGCATAGGTAAGAAATTAATAATCTTGTTATGATGAGACGATACTTTCCGCTTTCCTGCGAATATCGTAAAATACTATTTTCGGTGTCATTCATTAAGAAATGTTGAACCTGGCGACTCAATACTGAATTTTTCAACTGTTTATTGTCATTTCAAACTTTTTTCCTATTTGTACATTTTTGTGCGGGCGTGTATATTGTTGGTTTTTGAAGCGTGTTTAACCAGTAATTAAATCAATAGGGACTAAAAAAGGCCTTAGCCCTACAAAAAAGGCCTTTGCCCTACAAAAAGTGGGGTAGAAATTATTTGAAAATATGATATTTAGATCCAGACCCCATGAAAAATCCAAGTTTTCGACCATGGAGAGGGTCGGCGCGGTCCGCAATGTTGGGTTAAAGGTACAAATAATTCCTCAACGGTTGATCCTGTAACGAAAATGTCTTATACAAATTTGAAGAAGACTAAATCCCCATATTTTCTGTATGAACTGTCGAATATGTAATGAGTTAAATTTCTCGCAAGTAGAACACCAGTTCGGATGGTTTCTTACAACTTCGGAATCGTATAAGCAAGGGCTAGACTAAGATGCCTAGAAACCCAGGTGTATGCACTGATTCGATTTTGTTTAGACTTTTTAGTAGAGATTTTTACGTGCTACTTCAAATTGACATAGTTCAACGTATTGGATCTGTTTCGCCATTACAAAATGCATTCGCCAACCTTAGGCAACCTGCGCACTGACGCGAAATACGGACATGTCACTTATGAAACTTCCAATCAATTGGAATGCTTTTCAATCCGATTGAGGTTATGATTTGTGAATTGTTATTTCTGCGAAACTATTTGAACATTCACTCAGTTATAATTACCAATGTTTTGTATTAATTGAAATGAATAGTGTTTGTATGTTGTGTGGTCAGTCACAGGCCGCACCAATGCAGGTGAGTGAAATTGCTAATATAACACATTTTGAAAGTTTCATCCAGCAACAGGACAGGACACTGAATACTGAATTATCCCTAGACATGCTGAATTTTATTCCATATGCAAAGTTTGCCCTCCTGAAAATTTCAAGAATAATTAATTTCCACACTGTGTCAAGTGAAATATTTAACACCAATGTATCAAGTGAAGTTTCGATGGGATTGATGATTGAAAACTTTTTTCTCACTGAATCATTCTTTGACCTTCTGATAGGTATTAGTTTTCAAGTCTCAGAATTCCTGAAGGATTGTGGAGAGGAGTTCGCATTCATTTAGATTATTTTGAAGTTTGGCAGTTATATATTTATGACTGTTTTTTTCAACATCTTGATATACCTATGATATTGATGTATTTTGAATTACAGTTGAATGTTGATTTATTGTTCAACATAATGGCTTTACAGAGAAGACAAAACGCAAATAGCTTGGTAATTTCAAAAGGAATACCTGTTCTTCAACTAAACTGAGTCATATCCATTTCACTGTAAATACCAACCTGTAGTTATAAATCTTTTTGATATATTTTCTCGACTGTTTCACTACTATTTGAAATCTTCACTATCGCTTGAAAATATCATGCTTGGAAGTTTTCGCATCAATCCAGAAGTAATGGAAAAATCAGAATTTGTGGAATTGGAAGTACTTGTGCTTGATGGAGATCTATCTCAATCTGATTTTATTTTTTACCAAAGACTGATCATCCTCCCCAAAGTGCACTCATCCAAGAGTCGTGCCTCCGAAGAGTGAGCCCAAAAAAATTAAATTGAAGTGTCTCAGAAATCACGTATTATCAAATTGTTGTTCTATCATTGTCTAAAGAGACAATGGTATTATATACTATATTTTACTTACATAAAATGTCATTTCAGTTTCACAAGATTGAACCATGCACTTCATTTTGAATAAATGTATAATTTGAAATGGAAACGGAATTATCGATTTTCTAACACCACAATTGAACAAGCCAGACGCCAAAAGAAAACAAGAATAAAATTCACTGTCTTTTTATGCCATTTTCTGTGCCTATTTTCGACGTATCAAAGGTAAATACCTCAAAAATATAACCTAAAATAAAATCTTGGGAAAATACTGATTTGTCAGTAACGGCGGCGACACCGAGGAGCGAAAAGCCAAAGCTTTGAATAGATGTAGTAATGAAGAAAAAAGAAAATTGAACTGTTTGTCGCTGTCTGCCGATTCATTGCCGAATCATTGTAGACAATGGCCGGATCCACATCATGCACATCTTCGACGATTTCGGAGCATACTGAACATTGTCCGAATAAATTTCTTAGGAGAGTTGCTCTTTGGTGTTGACATCTACTCAGCAATCATGCAAAACTACCTGTGGTCTGAGAAATCAAGCAGGCCATATCGTCGCACGTTTGATCCCACACATTTTCAGATATGAGTGCATACACACATCTTAGGCTAGACGCTTGTCACACAGACTCGTATATAATAGAAAGAGACAGAGAGAGAAAGTCGCATGGAGGGGACATAACGCTTGTTTCTTACGTGACGATTTCTACCAGTCAACACCTACCGCAAGCCGCGTAAAGGAACTTTGTTCGGAAAAATACTTCCATGGAAAAATGTGTACTACGCTCTTTCAAAACCCCCAAGAAACCATATTTCATTCCAATACTTCAAAAGCGAACTGTTACAGTTCATTATTGTGTTATGAGTGTTCAATGGTTACAAGCATTGTACAGAGAGTACTTTTTAATGTAACACATATTTGCCTTTTTAAAGAAGTTTATTGGCGCTTCCATTCTGAATGTTTTTGATTTTGACAACAAAATCATAGTCTCTGACCCCAAAAACCCGGACTATGAATCACAAAATCCATTCCCCTAAAATCCCTAAATATCAAGGCACAAAAATAAATATTTGCTATTCGCGGCAAGCTTATGAATTTGTTATTTATAGGATAACCTAGGTCAAACTATTCAAGAAATACATTTTTCCTTTTTAGTGCATTTATATGAAAACAATATTTTTAATTATTCCCCTTTAATGTATTTGTATGAAAGTTTGTCTTTTTTTTTTCTCATGTTCAGTTAATTCTTTCTAGTTATTCATGAAAATTGTTAATCTTCGACCCATAATCACAAAACTCATCTCAAATTCATGAATTTTGACATGAAAATCATAATCTCCGGCCAGAGAAACTTCGACATACCAATTTTGAATAGAATTGGATCATAGTCGCAAAACTCGTTCGCCATCTTGGAGCCGCCATCTTAAATCAATGTATTTTGACAAGAAATGTATTATCTTCGACCCAAAGAACACCCAAATAACAATTTTGAATTTGTTTTTTTTTCTGTATCAAAAATTTCATAATAGATTGTCACCGGAATTATGACCACTTGCCAAAGTTAATCGGACGACTAAAAGTTGATCAAAATTCATTTGCAAAATTTCACCCGAACGTACAAATCGAGAAATGAATATTAATCATAAAGACACAAACAAAGCAAGGTGGATGAAAGCTTGTAAAAATATCAGCGAAATATTGAATAAATTAACTGGCAAAGAGGTGCACTACCCTCAGAAGGAAATTTATTTCTCGTGTGCCTACTATCAGTAAGGAAAAGCTTCGTTATATTATACACATTGAACCTCCGGACCCTGTCACTGATTTTTATTTATCCTTCCCTAAATTACTGTCCATAATACGGTTACGAATAATCTACGAAGGCGTATTGGCGCCATCCTACCAGTACCTTGTTTTATTAAATTCCCAAAATTTTGACTCAAGTCTCAAAATTTTGAGAATAAAAGTAAAAATTTTGAGAATGCAAAAGTCAATATTTTGAGAAAAAAAAAGTCAATATTTTGAGAAAAAAAAAGTCAATATTTTGAGAAAAAAAGTCAATATTTTGAGATTTTTTCTCATAATATTGAGAATTAAAATCAAAATTTTGAAAAAAAAATCCCAATTTTTTTTGAAAACTGGTAGGATGGCGCCAATACGCCGTCGTAATAATATCCGAATTAGAAACTTTTCTTTTCGATATCTTGCTACTTCTAAAGACCTTATCAAAATCACTTTCCAATTTCATTGAAGTATCGTAGTCCCTCGACGGATGAAATTTACAATGGCGCTCTCTATCCGAAAACGACTGGACTAAGAAATCGGTAAGAATGTTGGTAAGGAAGGAACTATATCTCGCTATATGTTTGAATTTGGCTATTCCTCGCCCATTTCGTAATTCAAGTTAATATCCCAAACGAAATTGTCTGGAGATTCGCTTCCAATCAGAAGTTGAACTATTTTCAGGGGACTTTCGTTTGAAATATAGAAGAAGCATGTATTGGCGTATTTCCTTCAATTTTCGACAAAAAAATATCAGTTTTCGAAAAGAATTTAATCTCAACATTTTCAATTATAACTCTTATTCTTTCTGAGTTTATCTACTAAATTTGAATTCTTAAAGTGTAACCGTTTCTAGAGAACTTGAAATGACTATTCCACGCACCTTGGAATTTTCACAAAATTTGACCAATCAAAAACCAAAGACAGCTTGTATTATCGCGAAAACACCAGCTGTCTTTCAATTCTGATTGGTCTATCAGCATCGTGTTTTCAACGACGTAACCATGGATACGGATCGCAATGCAAAGTTTGACAGTTTGACCAAAAATAATTGCAGCTGCAAACGTCAAAATGAGTCGCTACGGTGCTACTTCAAACGAAGTAATAAACCAAAATATTGAAGAAAATATACCCAGTAACACAAAAAAATTAAAATCTTATATATGGAGACAATTTATGACGTTCTGTGCGGAACGCAACTACAAATTAGATGCAGAAAATAGCAACGAAAGTTTAGCATTCATTCTAAAAGACTGGGCATTCAATATGCGGACAATTGATGGTAGTGATTACAAGGAGAGAGTTATCAAAACCATATGGAACACTACTCCAAAATTAGTACAAGAAATTTTTTTTTGTGAGTATCGGAGACATATTGATCCCTTCAAAGATATAATGTTCAAGGAGGCGAGGGCGGCTCAAGATAGTAAGAGAAAATTGTTGCAAGCTGTACCCGAAAAAAAGAAAATGAGTTCTGTCGCTATGACTTCAGACGAATATAGAAATATGTGCTTTCAATGGGACGAAGACACGCCAGTAGAACTGGCTTGGAGAGGTAACGACACAACTTTTTCCATGTTACATTTTTTTAAGGAAAAGACTGACAACAAAGGCTGTTTAACAAACAGAATTGCATATAACCCGATATTCTCCAAAACCCGCCAAGGTGGTGATAAAAACTGTGCAGATACTAAATGGCTTACTCAAAATTTGAAAAATCCTGAAATGTGTACTGTGAGATTATACCGGAAACTTATATCGAAAAGGGGAATTATTACCAATGACAGACTTTTTCTGGCAGTGAATGGCAATTGGAATAAATATAATAATTGGTATAATAATTGCCCTATTGGTATTATTACAATATCAAAATGGACAAAACTCTCTGCAGAAAAGATAGGATTATACACCAAAAAACTAAAAATAACAAATCACTCTAATCGTGCCAGTGCAGTTAGTCAGTTACTATAATCCGGCGTTAGTGAACAACAAGCTATGAAAATTACTGGACATGGAGGTTCGAACTCGATGAATCCGTATTTACATCTTAGTGCTGAACATCATCAGAATATACTCCAAGTACATCAAGTAATATACCAACAATACATTGTATCCACCTAATAACGGTCATACTATTCAAATTTTATACAATGCACCGTTTATAATAATTATAGTCGAGAATAATGTATTATGTTCGTGTTCATGAAAAAATATTCATTGTTATAGGTAACAAATAATAATTCAAACAAATTGTTTATAGTTAATATAAATATTTCATGATTATAATTAAATTCGAATTATTTATCATTATTAAATTTCTCCTTCTTATTCTGCCAAATTTAAATTCTTTGACCTTTCACTTTGTTCGTGAAATAGTCTAATAAAATACCACTCGTGATTGAATATATCTTATGAGTCTGTCTTTTATTTCTAAACTCAACTGAGTTGCTTAAAAAAACACTTTTTCAAGCAACTCAGTTTCGATTAGAAATAAATCGACAGACTTATCGCGAAAATTCAGTCACTAGTGGTATTACTACAGAAAATACACAACATTGAACGCTCACCTTAAACCTAATCAGATTGAAACCTGAGAGTTCACAAAGAATGTATACCCTACCACTAGGAAATCGAAATTGAATTCGACGAACCTAGATAGGGGTGACTTTGACATTCTCCTACAAAGCTATCTCTGATAGAATTCCTTACGAATCCTCACAATCATTTCATTTCCAGATTTGTTGAGAAACTCTCCATCTGGTCGGATTATCTTCACCGGCTCACTCATAGCTTCACTGCCCACAATCACCTTAGAAAACATCGATCCAAAGGGGATAAAAACAGAATCCTTTGACACTTGGAACTACAGCAATGCCAAATTCTGCGCAATGGCAGCTTCTGCAAGGTTTGCCGAACATCTGAAGAAATATAATATAACTTCCAATACCTTCCATCCTGGCGTTGTCAAAACTCCCCTCTTACTGAATGCTTGGGAAATGTGTCATGATATATGGTACACGATCATGCTGTGTCTTTTCAACGTGCTGGTGTTATATTCCATTGGAAAGGTCAGTATATTTTTAACTATTAGAAGGTTTTTTTTTACTTGAAATCAATATATAGGGTGTAATCTAACCTCTTGCACAACCACTAACAGTTGATAGCTCGTCAAGAAATAAACAGATTTTTCCCTTGAAATTTTCACGATAAGTCCCTAATAAGCCAGAAAAAATAGAAAACACATGTTTCACCTACCAAAACTTCGCTGTTTTGCGTTTGCTGAAATTTGGACAAATTTGACAAAAAAATTAAGGTTTTTGAATTTTTCCTATATTTTTTTTTTAATTTTTTAACACTTTTGTAATGAATTACTGCTTGGTTTGATTGAAAACTCGTTTATTATTTATTAAACGTGAGATAGATAAATTCGTTTTAACGTTTTGGTGAGATATTTTCTCATGACAAACAACCGTCAAAAAGTGACAATCTCTTCTTTTCTTTTTCATTCATATATCCCCAACTGCAATTTGTTAAAATGGCATTATACAACCGTCATTCACGGGTGTGGAACAAATTAAAAAACACCCTGTATCTATATCTATATATATATATACAGGGATATATATATATATATATATATAGACAGGGTATATAATTGACTATTCGATTTTTCAGACACCAGAGGAAGGTGCTCAAACTGGCATATATCTGGCAACAGCGAATGAGGTGGAAAGTATCACCGGTAAATTCTTTGGCGACATAGTTCAGATTCCCGCACCGAAGGCTCTTGCCAATAAGGTATTATGTGAGAAGATCTGGAGGTTATCAGAGAAAATCGTGAAATTAAGGCCAGAAGAAAAGCTGGTGTAAAAAATAACTACAGGAATGTAACTTTTTCTTAATAAATTTATTCAATGTATCATTATTTAAATTTTTCTTCCCCCCGAACTGTTTCTGGAATATATATTTTTTCAGGTATTCAAATGAAGGAAAATAATCAGTTTCCAATGAAATATATGTCACCATATGTGCAAAGCCAAATTATTTTGAATGTTATATAACCTAAAATTAATAGTATTAGGATTTTTCGAATTTATTACTACGTTAGTATAGTGGAGTTGAAACTCTACAGAACTTATAGTCTAATTAACAAGTTCAAAAACGTGTTAAATAGATATAAAGCTCCTAAAAATATGAGAGATAGCTCATTCGATTCGGAATGACGTCTAGAAAAATATTTTTTAAGGGTTTATTAGCACGTAAAAAATTGCGATTGTTATTAACAAAATAAGATTAAAAAAAGAAGGTATTTCGTTTTTCGTTAATAATAATGATATTTAAGGAATTATGAAAAAATATCCTGAAAGAGGAGGAAATTTCCAATAAAAAAGTCCTACCTCCCGGAACTCTATCTCTATTATTTATAATTTTTTTTAACGCTGAAAATAGGGCTCCGCGAAGTCGTTACGGCATAGGCGCACCGTCTAAAAAGCACTACTTAATAAAGCAATGCAAAAAAAAATATTAAAGTTTATTATTTTGTTAATTATAATTTTTTTAAATTAACAAAAAATGAAATTTCTAAAAAATTTTATCAAAAAATTTGTTTTTCAGTAATATTTCATTATTGCTGTTTTTGCATCTAATATAAGTATTAATTACCATTGGAAAAAAAATTTTTACGTCATTTGTTAAAAAATTGTTTATAAACAGACTTATTGCAAAGGTAAAATGCAAATTTTCAATTTCAGATTTTTTCTTTTGAGTTAGGGCCTCTTCAGAATATCTATCAGATGTAGTTCAATGTCCAGCGTGGCTTTAGCCGGGGAAGTAGTTGTTTTCTGTTAGACATTCACAAAAAATAACTTCATTTTAATCGTGGATTTTTCAATTCACAGAAAAATCTTTCTATCAATATTCAATTGAGAATGTTTCCCTTTTCAACGTAAAATAATGATTAAAAATGTTTTTTTCTAAAATTTTTCATTTATTGTTTATAATCGTTTTTTTATTAAATCAGTTGAGGAAGTATTTTATTCTTAAAAACCATCATTGAGCTTTATCAATGAATTAACAGGGAAATAATTTTTTTTATAAATAATTTCATTGTTTAATAACTTAACAATTTGTTATAAATAAATAATATTAACCGTTATATTTTTTTTCGAAAACTTCAGAAAATAACAAAAACAACTGTGTATTACAAAGTATAGAAAATTTTTTTTTTGTATTTTGTATTATTTATTATTATTATTATTTATTTTTTTCCATCCTTTGTTATACATAGTTGTTTTTGTTATTTTTTGAAGTTTTCGAAAAAAATGTAACGGTTAATATTATTTGTTTATAACAAATTGTTAAGTTGATAAACAATGAAATTATTTATAAAAAAAAATTATTTTCTGTTAATTCTTAAAAAGGTAAGGTATTTTTAAAAAAAATTTTAATTTAAAATTTTTTTTTTCAAAAAATCCGAAAATAGTCTGTTTATAAACAATTTCTTAACAAATGACGTAAAAATTTTTTTCTCCAATGTTAATTAATACCTTCATCAGATGCAAAAACAACAATAATAAGATATTACTGGAAAAATTTTTTTTAGAAATTTCATTTTTTGTTAATTTAAAGAAATTATAATCAACAAAATGATAAACTTAAATAAAAATTTTTTGCATTGCTCCATCAAGTACCTAAATGAGAAGAGCTCCACGAAGGGAAAATTTTATAGACCAATTATTTAAACTTTTATGTCGTAATTTATAAAAACAGAGATTGGGAAAAATTAGTTAATTAACAATGGTGTAACTTTTTGAAAAATCGACATGAAAATTTGTTTTTTTACAAGGTTTTCTTCGTTCAAGTGTCTAGAATCCACCATAATTTATTCAAATTGTTAAATTGTTATTTAATACTATAAAAAAAATATTTTAGGTGATATAACGGCTTTTTAGACGGTGCGCCTATGCCGTAACGACCTCGCGGAGCCCTATTTTCAGCGTTAAATTTTTTTTATAAATAATAGAGATAGAGTTCCGGGAGGACTTTTTCATTGGAAATTTCCTCTTCTTTCAGGATCTTTTTTCATAATTCCTTAAATATCATTATTTTAGAAATTATTAACGAAAAACGAAATACCTTCTTTTTTTAATCTTATTTTGTTATTAACAATCGCAATTATTTACGTGCTAATAAACCCTTGGAAAACATTCTTCTAGACGTCATTCCGAATCGAATGAGCTATCGCTCATATTTTTAGGAGCTTTATATCTTTTTAACACGTTTTTGAACTTGTTGATTAGACTATTATAGCCAAACCTTAAAGTTAAAATACTGCAGTAAAAGGATAATTTGCGGTGACGTAAAACGTATAGCCATGGCGGAATCTATTGGGCGCTTTCGACACGAATCACAGCGCTCGAAAATTGAACTTTCAGAGCAACAAAATAATTTGAGAGTGGCATGCTTCATAACTCACGCTATGTATTTTATATCAACAATCATTACATATGTGGCAAAACGCATAATATCCATTTTGAACGTAATTTTCGTTTGTAACAATCTGTAATTGTTATTTATTTTATCATTTGAAGTAAATCTGAATCTATTTGCCCTCGAATGATACCTATGAATTTTCACTGAACTGAGAAAGGGTCAGACCTTGAAGAAAATAAGGATTCATAACGCTCTGGGTGAGTTTTAGATAGAGAGTACTGAATTCCGAAGTTTGTTCAGAATTTTGGAGTTGAATTTTTCTTATATCCATTGAAAGAAATAGGAGACATTCTAGGAGAGACTCCTCTGAAAATATATTCAGATCGTTCACTGAAGTTATGCAACATACGTCGAAACATGCATCCGGACCAAACTTCAATTCATACAGAATCGTTAAATGTAAGCTATTGCTACTTTGTATAAAGCTATCGGAAAGTTTGTTTATGTCTGGATGGCGAGAACAAAGACCCGTTGATCCATAGTTATGGTTCTCAGAGACGATTTCCACTGACTAGGGTACGCTTTCCAGCGACCAAAGTAGCGTGGGCAGGAAATTCTCGACCAATGGGACGTCGAATATTGAAGGGAATTTTTAGCTTCGTTCGAGGAGTACGTGATTCGACGGTCGAGCGTTGTGAGTTTTTTTTTGTTCTTGGAGAACAAAAGTTCAATAATTTTAAGGAAAATAAGTGCGTGTCGATATACCGGGCGATAAAAGTTGGCAGAAAGCATTTTGCTCGCAAATTTTATCGAGTGCGATTTGCGGTCTATTATCTGAGTTGAATTTCCTATAGGCGAAATGCTTAAGGGAAAATTTAAAAAAATTGCGATAAAACTCGAAAAACAATGCATCTTTCTCCATCTCATGTAAGTTATGAATATTTTTTTCAAACTCTGCTAAATGCAACATTGCATTTTGTTCGTTTGTGTAACATTTAGGAAACAATGTATTTTTCTCCCACTCACGTAACTTCTAAGACGCTTCCTTTCAAAATCTCATAAATTGAACTAAATTTATGGAATGAGCAATGAACAATCTTTTGAAATGAGTTTTATGATTTCGCTTCGCGCTTTTAGTGATAGATGATGTATAGAAATAATAAATCGAAATATTGGTTGTTAATAGGAATATGTGAAATGTTCTATTCGTTGAGTGTAATGTGTTCAACATCCATGAATTCGTAAAATAGCTGTAACAATAAGTGGATCATTATATTTTCATAACAGAAAGATTATGCTGCTGGCATTTGAAGACCCTGTTTAACCAACGAGGAAAAAAGGTTGAATTATATTATCATCTCATTTAAGTAGGTATATAGTGAATCCAAGACGACCTACATCTTTGAATTAATTCATACCAAATAATTGTGTAGGCATATAACTTTGACAGTATTCGTTTTATTACGGAACAATATCGAATAGATTGTGGTTTTATCAGCATAAAACGGCGAGAAGAAGTTTTTTTACTATAAAACTGATCTGATTGGTTATCTGTTTGAAATTTCGGCCATTTGATTGGCGCAGAAATAATGAGGGAAATAGTCGTCATAGAATGCTATTTCAGGTAAGCTAATGATGGGTAACATAAGATTTTCCTGCGAGAATGTAATGTTAGGTTATGATTAGATAACAGAAAATATTGTTATCGATAAGTAATTAAATGAGCGTGGGATCAATTTTTTTCCGACTGGGTCGCTTTGAACTCTCACGCCAGTGTGTATTAAAATATTTTATTTTTCGACAAATGAGTATATTCTGTGGCTTGGGAAAAATAATTGTCGAAAGTATTGGAAGCCTCATTACAGGTAGGATCCCTGAAGCTGGGGGGTGTCCAACAGATGAATTTGTATAAGAAAAAGCTCTGGAAAGGAGTAGTACCTTTCGAAATTTCCAACATACACATTTTTCCCACGAGGCATTTGATGAAGTCTCCTAGAGTAAAACACTCCGGAAGTAAAATACCTCTCCATTCGGATTTCCGGGCGAGAGGTACTCGAGGAGACTCAACATTAAAAATTAATTTTTGCAACATCCGCGGACTCAACAAGAACATCAATGACGTCCACCATCACCTACAGACGGAAAAACCGGATATTCTGGCTCTAACAGAAACACAAGTAAACTCGTCCACCAACAAGGTCCATATGCTTTGTCCTGGTTACGAATTCCATTCTCGATTCAGGTTCAAAGGTGGAGTCTGCCTTTACGCCAAGGCTAACCTTTCATGCCAGCGTGAAGAGAGTTTGGAACCGAAAGACTTTGATGTGATGTGGTTCAAGCTATCTGATACCAAACTGACTAAGTTCCTCTGCTGCCTTTACCTATCACCTAATGAACCTTCATATAACGACCTCTTTGAGTTTTTATCACTCAAACTGGACTACATTCAGGAGAACCATCCAACAGCTGAAACCATAATCATGGGAGACTTTAATGTACATAACGCTGCCTGGCTCAAATTCTCTAACAAAACAGATGATGCAGGTCGTCAAGCCGAGGCCTTCGCCATCACTCATTGTCTAGAACAACTGGTCGAGCTACCAACCCGCATCCCTGATGTCAACAACCAGTCTGCCAATACACTAGATCTTTTCCTCACCACCAATCCTGACCCGTATAGAATAGAAGTTTGTGCCCCACTTGGAAACTCTGACCACACCCTCAAATCCACAACAAGCTCTTTCCATTTACCATCGAGCTGCACAATACCACCCCGTCTCATGTGGCATTACAATTCGGCCGACTGGGAAGGTCTTCGTATGTTTTTCTAAGCGTTTCCATGGAAGAGAGTTTGTTTCTCTTCAGTAGATCCAACACGATGTGCTGAGACAATTTCTGAAATCATCATGTTGGGGATGCAAACTTACATACCGAATACCGAAAGAAGAACATCATCCGATAAGACCTGGTTTAACAGAAACTGCTCTAGAGCTGTGGCTTCCAAACAGGCAGCATACCATCGATGGGTAAAAAATCCGGGCCCTGAGACCAGAGCAGCATATGTCGAGGCTAGAGGCATATGTAAAGAGACAATAGAATGCTCAAAAGATGCCCACAAAGCCAAAATAAGATCAAAACTTGCTGAATGTCCTAACGGACCCCGTTCATTTTGGTCTTTCGCCAAAGCTGTGGGAAGAAACTTCACTTCCAGCTCATTTCCTCCCCTAACCAAAGAAGATGGAACACTAGCAACGACTGCCCAGGAAAAAGCCAATATCTTTGCGCACCTATTTGCTGGAAATTCCACTCTGGATTCATCGGGAAAACAACCCCCGAACATTACACCTATTGACAGTCACATGCCCGAGATCACATTTCGCCAACGTACTATCAGAAAGATTTTGCTGGGTCTCAACACCAACAAAGCCTGTGGATCTGACGGAATCCCGCCGATTGTTCTCAAGAAATGTGCCCCCGAACTAACACCTGTTCTTTGCAAGTTGTTCAACCACTCTTACAATTTGGGGGTATTTCCGTCCAATTGGAAAATTGCAAGAGTACAGCCAGTCCCTAAAAAAGGCAAAAAGGCCCTACCTAACAACTACAGACCTATCGCACTGCTATCTATTATTTCAAAGGTCATGGAAAAAGCCATCAACATCGAGCTCATGAAATATCTGGAAGACTCAGGAATAGTCAACGATGGGCAATATGGCTTCCGCCATCAGAGATCAACTGATGACCTGCTCGCTTACGTCTCACATATATGGCAGCTATCTATTGAAAAGTATGGAGAAACTTTAGCTGTGGCATTAGATATCTCCAAGGCGTTCGATCGAGTTTGGCACCAGGGACTCCTCGCCAAGCTTCCGTCTTATGGCTTGCCCCCTCAGCTGTGTTCTCTGCTTGCTAGTTTTCTCTCAAACAGGTCTCTCCATGTAGTGGTCGATGGAGTTTCATCTGACACTCTAATCATAAATGCTGGTGTTCCGCAAGGATCCATTCTCGCACCAACACTATTTCTACTTCACATCAACGACCTGTTGAAAGCAACTTCATGTCCAGTACACAGCTTTGCCGATGATAGTACCCTCCATACCGCTTTCTCTTCCAGGGCCCCTATATCAGCCCGTGAAACCAGAAATGAACGAGGAAGAAATGTTAATAATATAAATATGGACTTAGCAACAATTCTCGAATGGGGATCTAATAACTTGGTAGAATTCAATGCAAACAAAACACAAGCATGTCTTTTCTCTAGAAAAGCCGATCTCACTGTGCCTAACATAACTTTGTCAGGAGTAACCATACCACTGAAGCCATCCATATCGATGTTTGGTATTACTATCAGCAATAACCTCTCCTGGGAAAATCACGTGAGGTCCATTGCCAAAAGTGCATCCCAAAAACTTGGTTTCCTGTTTCGTGCCAAGAGCTATTTCACCCCCAGTCAGCTGCACAGATCCGACCTGTCCTGGAATACTGTTCCCATATTTGGAGTGCGGCACCTAAACATATCCTGAGGCTATTGGATTCTGTCCAAAAAAGGGCAATTCGTCTCGTCGGTGATGCCTCGCTTACAAACTCGCTCACTTGTCTGGAATACCGTAGAAAAGTTGGCGATTTGTCTCTATTTTATAGATATTTTCATGGGCGATGCTCTTCTGAAATATCAACAATCGTTCCTGCTTTGGCAGTCTCTTCGAGATTAACCCGTCAAGTTCAGTCATCACACCCCTTCGTGGTCACTTTGGAGACCTGCAGAACATCACTTTCCAAAGACTCGTTCATCCAACGAACAGCGAGGCTTTGGAACTCATTGCTTAGGGAGGTGTTCCCCGAGGCATACAACCTTCAGAAATTTAAGAAGAACACCAATTCCTACCTTCTTTCCCTAGGTTCCCACGATGTTCTCTGAACATTACAGGATATCCCTTTTCGTGGGAACCAGAACATAAAAAAAAAAAACCTTACGTCTGGTCACCCGAACTCTCCTAAAGCTGTTTTATCCGTAACCCTGTCAGTATATATATATATATATATATATATATATATATATATATATATATATATATATATATATATATATATATATATATATATATATATATATAGTAACCCTGTGTCAACCTAAAAAGGCGACACCGAAGGTGGAGCGTTTTTAATAGTTGACAGTTTTTCTCGTCTAATTGATAGGCAACAGTTTCTCATTAAACAACCCAAATACAAACCTCTCATGCAATTATAAGTGAGTAAATAAACATTACTATTATATGAGTCCATCTGTTTTTATATACAGATGCGTGTGTATCCGTATATGTGTGTAAACACATGCATATATTTTTATCTATATCCTACACCCTCAAATGCAATACTTCATGTCTGATATTTTCATCCCATATTATCAATACGCAATCCAAAAGCACCCACGCCCAGGCAATGCCTTAGTGGGTTGATTTATATAATATAGATATATTAATTGAAAATATTTATGTGAAACTGTACGTCCCTGCATGCATATCCATTACTATTTTAAATTTCTATAACAACATGACTCTATATTTATTAATTATATTATAATTGCATAATTGTTATTATTACTGAACTTTAACTTTGAGAACTATATTCGTCACATTCAAGCGATGCTTTCGTAACCAAACACGTTTATTTGATTATTTATTTATTTCAATTTATATCTCATAAAAAATAAACGTTATATTATTATCATTTCGGAATACAAAGTGTGTACTCAAAATTATCATATGAGTATCTTTCCTTTCTGTAATTTTATTACTTGATAAAGTCAATCTGTTGTAAAACCTCAAAAACAATTTATCAATGGAAAATGAATGAGAGAGTGCTAGAAGGAAATCGTGATCTTATCGTAGGTAAAAGTTACAGTTTACAAGTTTCTCATTAATTGAGAACCCAAAAAATCTAGATTCAGTGAAAGTTATACCAGAATCAGGAGTTTTGCAGTCTATATATGGTCTAGGGACTTCAAAGTCGGCAAATTCCGGTAAGTGAAAATTATCTTGTTGATTCTATAATAATTTTTTCTCCGCTTTTCCCGCAGAGTTGAATTTAATTCAGCAACCGCTCGGCGATCAAAAAGTAAACCATAAATGATGGATCAATTAAAAAGACCGCTGGTACATTAACGTACATCACCCGCACACATATTCGAAAATACTTGAAACATGAACGTTTAACCCAAGAGGGGAAGAGGTGTTGATTGGTGGTAGAAAACACCATCAAAATCGATATGTCGGCAGACGTTCAATATAAGAAACTTCCACTGGAAGAAACTCATGCAGGTCGCTATAATAATTTTTAGTAAAGAAAATTAAGTTTTTATCAACGATCTTCCACATCACATAACTGAGGGAAAAGTCTTGATGTCTGCTGATAACACCTGCATAATTGTCTCGGATGCACAGCAAACAACACTAAAACAAAAAATCGACACTATGCTATCAGAATTTCGAGCCGCAAGAAGTACAAATGATGCAATGTTTTCTTTCCTCGAGGAATTTTATCTTCAACTGAATGATGGAGAGGTTGCAGCTGCAGTATTTTGCGTTTTGACAAAAGCATTCGACTGCGCCAATCACAATATATTGCTGCAAAAGCTCGAAATTTATGGTTTTAGAGGAAACCTTCTACTATGGTTCAATTCTTACTTATCAGGTCGCGTGCAAAAGGTGACATACAATGGTGAAACATCTGCTGAACAGAAAATAACATTCGGGATACCACAGGGATCTGTTCTCGGTCCACTTTTGGTTTTAATATATATAAACGATTTAGCCGATTTGCCCATTAATGGGAAATTTACTATCTTTGCAGACGATACATCCATACTATGGCACAATAACAGCACGGTCACGTTACAAAATAATTTAGAAAATGATCTGGAAAAAGTCAAACAGTGGTGCAGCGCAAACTTATTAACGTTCAATGTTTCTAAAACGAATATTTTAACATTCAAATGTATTATAGATTATGTCTCGCTCAATGAACAAATAATTGAGCCCAAAGCTGAGATTAAATTCTTAGGGCTACATATTGACAATAAATTGAGATTTGAAGACCACATCAGCAAACTATGCAGGAAATTATCCTCAAGTTGCTATGCCATAAGGTCATGGATTCCCTATCAGCAAGAAACGCATATTTTTCGCTTTGTGAGTCTCACTTGCGCTATGGAATTTGTTTCTGAGGTGCAAGTTCTCAAACTTTAACCAACTCAGTTTTTATGCTCCAAAAAAGGGCGCTGAGATATATATGTCAAGCAAAAATAAGTGATTCCTGTAGACCTCTTTTTTCATCACAACAAATTTTACCCCTTGCCTGCCTCTTCATTTTAGAATCAGTTTGTCTAATTTATAAGAACTACAAGGAGAACATTTTGCCTCATCAATCGAACTACGAAACCAGACTCATATATAACATCAGTCTTCCTATTCCCTCAACTTCTCAAATCCAATCCTCCATATTTTATAATGGAAAAAAACTGTTCAACCATCTTCCTCTTCCCACCATGAAATTAAATAATAATTACACATTTCTTAAAGAGGTTAAAAAACTCCTTTGTCTAAGAGTAGTTTGCGTCAACACATGTTCACCTCCTACGAGAGATGAAGATGGGTTGCGGAAACTTAGGTGGCTACCTCCAAGTGGTATCGCTGGATAACGGGGTTGACAAGGAAAATCCAGTGGGAATGACCAGAAATGGTCAAAACCTGCGGATCTCTAAGTCAATCTCAAACCAAATGCCACCACAACATGGCTTAATCCAAGGCGTCAAGCGTGCCGAGGGATGGATGATACCTGAGCCAAACAGGTATAAAAAAACGGAGCCTCTGGGATACATGGCGACCTCCCAGAGTAATCTGCCTTACACCTGCGCAGGGGGCACCGCAGGTGTGGACGACCCTTTCCCCCACACAAACAACCCTGGGGAACTTCCAGTTGAAGAAGACCCAACACCGATAGCGGGTATGGAAGTCGAGGAGATTCCAGTTGAATCACACTCGGCACCAGAAACCGTAAACCCAACCGAGGAGGGATCAGCAGATGGTCGAACACCTACTGAGAAACTCCCGGAAACAGAGTGGATTCCAAAGCCATTTGGTAAAATGGAAACCAAAAAGATTCTTCAGCTCATCAAAACCCAGGACATGGGGATAGATACTGAAGAATGGCTTGTCATCAAGAGACAAGAGGAGGCCTCGGGTCTAACTCTTGTCTTTCAATCTTCGACTGTGACGCCCTAAGTGGTGGGCGACACAGAATCTTTGGAGAGATTGGCCCGGAAACGGGCATGAGTCCGAAGAACCTTATCAACGGGCTTCTAGACCTAGTTAGGGGCACAAACCTGTTTGATTGAGGAACCACTGACGACAGAGTGATACAATAGACCCCAGCTGGTCGCAGTGTCAAGGGAAGCTAAGTGCCAACCCTGTCTCTGGCTCGTCAGCCTTAAACCAACCAACCAACCAAGAGTCTATTACAATGCAGATGAATTCCTCATTGACAATTTCTCAACTTACAATAAAAATTCCTAAAGGGGATAGTTACATTGTGGATGCTCAAATATACTTTTTTACCTCTTAAATTCATACATATATATATTTTTTATGTTCTCTAAACTTTGTGACTATATTCAAATTTTTTATTTATTTAAACTTATACAATGTGCTGTTTTTTTTAAATGTCTATGTAGTAACTTTTATCTTAGGTTTAAGTAGCTTTGTCAACAAAATTAATGTTTTTATGACAATAAAGCATTTCTGATTCTGATTCTGGTGCTCCAAAAATAGGCTCATTATAAGCCACAACAAAATAGTGTGCATTGAGTTCTACAATAAATACAGAAAACCAACAATCCCACATATCTCATTTGAGGGGCGTTCAGTTGAACTATCCAAAAACACTAAATTTCAAGGCACACATATAGATTGCAATCTTTCTTGGGAAAAACAATTAGATAGCATATGTAGTAAGCTAAACAAATGCTACTATGTAATATTGACTTTGAAAAATATGTTAGATTTCGAATCTCTATTGAATGTGTGCTTATTCAGCCATATCATATAGTATCGTTGTATGGGCCTCTGAAACGGAACGAGTATTTATTTTACAAAAACGAATCATTCGGCGTATTTTCGGACTGTCATACAAAACCTCTTGCAGAGATACTTTTATAAATTATGGTATTCTCACAGTACCATCTATATATATATATATATATATATAATGAAACTACTGACATTCATTTATAACAAGAAAAACAATTTTGATAAACAGCGATATACACGGATATAATACGAGAAATAAAAACAATATATTAGTAAATATGGCAGAACACTCTTTCCAAAACAAATCGCCGATTACTGCGGGTAGTCGCTTCTTCAATAAACTGCCTTCTTCCTTGAAGAGCTCGAAATGCGTAGAGGTTTTCAAATGCCGTCTAAAAAAACTCCTAAAAAAGGAATGCTTTTACACTGTAGAACAGTTCGAAAACTACATCATATATTTTATCTGTTTTTACTTTTTTGTTCTTCTTAAACATGAATGTTCTATATTGTAATTGTTTACATTTTTTATCGATTAATTACTTCATCTCCATACAAAGATGTTTTTTTGTGACTCGTCCAATCTGTTTTTTGTAAATAACAAACGGACTCGATAAAATTTGATTTGATTTTGATTTGAAGTCCTAGAAGATTTCAACCGGTTCAAAAATAATTTTGAAAAGAAAGTGTGCATGCTCTTAGAATAATATAAACAAAACATGATAGGCATTCTTCCCGGTGGAAGTGAAATGTTATTATCTAGTTAACCACGACCGTTCTCTCTTTCGTATTAGTATTCAATGAACGTTTTTATTTCCATCCTAATTGAATCAAGATTTTAGAACGGCAAAGTTATGGGCGAAAGGAACGGACAAAAACACTTCAATTTGAATAATTTACTATCTTCCAACCTTCAAAAGATAAATGCCAATTTCGACGAACGAAAGTATTACCAGTGAAATGTCATTTTCCCACGACGATATCGTCAATTATTTAAGTTTGGCCAAATAGAGTAGCATGATGAAATAAACGATTAGGTGATATAAGGCGAGAAAATGTCCAATTCAGTGTAATGTAACGATGCTAACATTTGATGGGATCAACCCAGTACTGGTTCATTATACCGGGGGTTGCGGATTTTGGGAAAATTGATGTCCCGCGGGATTTGTTCGGGGATACACAATTATTCGAAAGTATTTGGAAACTTAATGTATTGAGATAGAATGAAGATGTATCCATGAAGATCATGAACTTGACAGCATACATATATCCATCTAGAAATATAGGTATACAGGGTCCTGCAATAAACATTGTCATATATACTAAGTGATTTTCACACTGAGGTCTGAATCAACCTGCTAGGAGTTTGGGCCTGACTCCGGGGTTTAAATCTGCCTGGGTCCTGCAACAGTGGCGCGGTGTTCCATATCCCTATTTAGGAAACACATAGGAATCTATATTTTTCTATAATATTACCTTATTGTTCGAGGTCGACAAAATAAAAAAACTGTCGGTCACACAGGGTGTTCAATTTTTTCTGGGCGGATCCCAACTGTGTTTTTTTAAATGGCAACATATATTTTTTATCGCTATTTCGGTTTCTACATAGAAAATAAAAGATACTTTATGTATATCTTCACTTCGAAAATATTGACGGTTTTCGAGATTTCTAGCATGACAGGTTTTTTTTCCAACATTCGCCACTCAGAATATTTGAAATTATAAAGTTGTGCCACGTCCAATTGAAATTTTTTTTTGGTCCAATATTCTACATTGGTAACTCTCTCAAACGATATATCTGAAATCGACCTGTGATCTACAGGGTATGAAAAACAGCTTGCCACATATTGTAAATAAAAATGTGCAGAATCTTCCATATTTTAAATGGAACACCCTGTATATTATCAATCAATAAGAAGCGCTAACATAGGCTCTACAAATGAGGATTCCCTATGGTTGAGTTTACTAGTTTTTCTTAAAACAGCAGTTTTTTTCGAAAAATCGCTATAATCTCAATGAACGACTTTTTTCAAAGCAAAATCCATCTGACGACTGATAGAATATACAAAAGATATCTTAAACATTTTTTTTTTTCGACAAATGACAATTATTTCTATTTCATCGCCATAATATCAATGATTTTTTTACTGTGAAATCCATATTTGACGACTGTGATCAAGATTATGTCATGTTTGTAACACATTTATTACCTGTTGCTAGATAAACAAGTTGTGAATTACACCACAAAATGGACGTTCTTGAATATTTACAATAATTTCAATAATCTCGAAATTTGTGCCATATTCTTTCGGTCTAAAACAACCTTTCAGCGCATAAAATATTTATTGGAAATCAAGTAGTCTGGCAAATGATAGAATAAAAATATTTGCCTGCAAATAATATTGAAATCTTCAGTGAATCGTGAAGTTGAACTTTCGATATAATTTCATCAGAATGTTGTTTTCAAAAAGTGATTTGAATAATATGACAGGAATTGTTTATTGTCAAGTAGAATTTATTCTCAACGGTATCCAGATAGAAGGCATCCAGATGAAAGATCTTTCCAAAAGGTCCTGACACGATTTGTTGAAACTGTAAGTATCCATTATTTTAAACATGAGCGCATCAAGCCAGCTACTAATGAAGATAATGAATTGCAAGTCCTTGCTGTTGAAGAAGATTCTTGTAGGAGTCAACGACAAATTGGTGAAATAGTGGATATAAGTGAGAGATCAGTGCAACAAATTTTGAAAAAACATCGCTTTCATCCATACCACGTTCAATTACATCAAAAACTACTGTATGCCGATTTCGAGAAGAGAGTGAGATTTTGCAATTGGGCTATTGGAAAAATTCGTCGAAACGAATATTTTTTCAATAATATTTTATGGTCGGATGAATCGACATTCCATAAAAATGGATTTGTGAATCGACATAATTACCATTATTATTCGACAAAAAATCCCCACTTATTGAGACCAGTGGATTATCAACATAGGTGGTCGATAAATGTCTGGGGAAGCATCATTGGAAAATATGTAATTGGTCCATACTTCTTTGAGGGATATATGAATGGAACAAGGTACCTCAATTCCTTACGAAATGATTTACCAGGTTTGTTACAATTCCTCCAATGCATATTTGCATACAGGAACCTGTCGGGGTTAACAAGCATTATTTTATTTTATTTTATTCATTTTGTAATTAACAGAATAAATCCAATTACAGATTACATATGATCACTGTTACATCGCAATTTTTAGAGATATATCACATGATTACTATTGTAAGGCTACTCAAAAATAAAAACAAAAGCTTTAAGTGAACAGGATACATTTTGAATAATTTTAAATCGAGAGAAAAGAAAGTGAGAGAAGTAAGCAATATCTCCAATCATCATGTTTGTATGAGATATTAACATAGCAGTTGAATAAACAGAAGAAATGTACTTGTTACATATACCCATCATGATTGTTCATGTAGCGAGAAAAGAAAAGATAAAAAGAGAAAAAACAGGAACATAAAATGTTATTCATACATTAGGGGAGGAAGTGGTCGCAAGATCAAGAATGAGATGAAATACCATCCGATTTTATCACAGACACAATGATCCCCCTATACAACTTTGATAGACCTCATGAGATCCGCCTCCCGGGAAGGAATGGATGGGAGACAAAAGAACGAGAATACACAAGGGCCAACTTGGAATGGTACACTGACGGCTCCAAAATGAGAGACGGAGTTGAGACAGGAGTACATGGAGTACAGCCAGAATATAATTTCAGCGTAAACCTGAGACAGTACGTCAAAATATTTGAGTCAGAAGTCCATGAAATCGAACCATGCTTACAAGAAATACTGAAAAGAAAAAGTAAAAATCAATCGATCAAAATCATGTCGGACAGTCATGCAGCACTGAAACCTCTGGTATCAAGTCGGATAGAATCCAGATTAGTATGGAACAGCCTGAAGGCCTTTCCAAGCCTAGGCAGAGAAAACACTCTGCTATAGGTCCCTGAACACAAATGCTTTAAACAAAATGAGAAAGCCGATTTTCTGGTGGAAGAGGGCCCTATGAAGGAGTTCATACCGAAAGGAAACAACGCGGGTACTGGTAAGAAATAGTGGGGCAAGTACAGTCGAAGGAATTAATACCAAAGCTTTCGATAAGAAGAACAGTAGCTCTGTTAGAAATGAATAGGAGGTTCATAACTCTGACAGGTCACTGTATACTGCAAAAGTATCTTCATAAAATCGAACCTGCGGAGAGCGCAGAGTGTCGCTTCGGCCTTTGCGAAACAGCGGAGCACATCTTATGTAGATGCAACAGTCTGGAACAAACAAGATTCCTTCATATGGATCATGGGCAGCTAGAGCCCAAAGAGATAAGGTATCATCGATCATCATCGACTTCGTCAGAAGCACAGGACTAGAAGGTGAACTTTAATTTGATGAGGAATGAGCCATAATAGATCTGAGGAGGTGGAAGGGGCGGTTATCGCCAACCTAGTGTTATACCATATCAAAAACATATTCTAATTCATTAGGGCAGTTTGGCCTAATACGTGGTTTTCACATCAGGTCGAAATTGGGCGATAAACATTTGCATGAAAAAAATTGAGAGAAAATCGTAACCGTATTAGAAAAATGTTTACTTACGTTTCATAGCATAGAGTTCTTCTATTATATTCAACATAGAACAGAAGGGAAAAATACTATATTTGTAGATGTGCAATTGATTCAAAAAGTGTCAAAAAACTATGACATTTTTACTGTAAATATGAAATTTAGATATTCTAGCTGGCCATTATATCGGAGAGGGGAAAAAAAGGAAAATAAAAACCAACTTTTTAACACACCACAATAGCAAATATTTCACATATCTTCAACAAAGTTCGAACGAGTAGCAAGAGAATGATCATACATGAATAAAACGTCTGATTATTATATCAATCATTTATTCAATACTTTATTTATTATCGCAATTATGTATAGTAGAACTAGAAATCTAAGAAGGTCGTGAATCAATATTAGCCGACGACCCTCATTATTACCTATTGTTCGAAATATAGATGAGCAATAAGAGTGTGTGTCCCTTAAAAGATTCCCAGGTCCGGATTAAAATATCTCATGAAATAGTTTGGCATTTTAATAATAGTGGGCTCTCCATTATTTTTGGCTTTTGTTGACCGTTTTGTTTTTAAGTTTATTTGATAATAAAAAATCTATTCGATTTTTGTGTCGTGAAAAATGTGGCGTCCATGGGCTCATCCTGAAGATAGTACTTCAACTGGTGGTCGTAGTACCACTAGTCGACAAATGTTACACCCTCATGGCAAAAAAATTATATTAAATGTTTATACTCCACTTCTGGAACGTGGAATGTCCAAGGATCAAGCTGTGCAAGAAAGTGCTTCTTTAACAAAAACACCGTATTCCACAGTGCTTAAAATAGTAAGTAACCCTATTTTAAAAAGAAAGAAACGAAAAGACTCTGGCGGTTCAAGGAAACTAGATGGCTGTGATGTAGATATAATTCGAAGAACAATATATGCCTTGTATAAAGGGTAAATTGTGCCTACATTAGATATTTTAATGCAACGGCTTAAAAAAATTAACAGTGTTGCAAAGAGACTTTAAGGAAGTCTTTTTTACAAAACGGATTTTAATTTAAAAAACTCACTCAATAGTAGCAGAAAAATCTTAATGGAATCTGTGCGCCTTAAGAAATGGAGATTTGAATATTTATTGGCAATAAACGAATTTAGAGAATATGGTAGAACAGTAGTGTATTTGGATGAAACTTAGTTCGATACACACGATATTCCAAACAAAAGTTGGGTAGACTCATCTGTCTTGTGGCAAACTAATGCGCCGTCTAATAAAGGAAAACGCATTACGATAATTCACGCAGGAACCAAAAATGGTTTTATACCAAATGCGTTGTCTTTATCGGCAAAGAATATTAAGGACTTTTTAGTCGATTATCATGATGATACTACAGCCGAATGATTTGAAGACTGGTTCCAAAATAAACTCATACCAAATATTCCACCCAACAGTATTATGGATAATGCTAGCTACCACAGTCGGAGACTAGATAAAGCACCATGTTCAAATGACACCAAAGCCACTATACAAGAATATATGTTAAATAATGATATGTACTATGAGGAAAAGTACAGAAAAAACCAGTTACTAGAAGTTTTACGCAGTTATTCGATAAAAAAGAAATATTTTTGTGATTCATTGGCTGAAAGCTTGAGACATACGGTGCTCAGACTTCCTCCTTATCACTGTATGTTTAACCCAATTGAACATATATGGCATCAGCTTGAGTCAGCAGTTTGAAAAATAATACTCCTCCAACCTTAAGTTCAACTGTAGTAGCTCTTATTCAAACAGAAACTGCAAACATTCCTGATAGCAGCTGGGCCACATTGAAAAACAAAAATTTTTAAATTCTCAGAAATATTTTAGTAGATAACTATTACCCCAAAAAACTTCTTAATAGAATTATTTTCAATACCAACTCTGATAGACAAATTAATAATGATGACACAAATAATCAAAATTTAGAAAATAACAATGAAAGGATAATTTATTTTTCAATTCCTAATATAGGAATTCTATCATCAAATATAATTAAATTATTCAAAAATGAAAGTAACATAAAAATCTCACAAAAAAATATCAAGACTATTGGAAATCTAAATACGAGGTTGAAAGATCCCACACCAGATTTGAAGAAATCAAATGGTGTCTACAGCATACCATGTAACAACTGTGATTTATATTGGTACAAGTTCAAGAACTTTAAATAACCGTATATTATCTCTCACAGAAGTGATATGAGACTCAACAAGAAGTCATGTGCATTAGCTCAACATGCTATTGGAACAGGCCATAAAATATCATTCGAGGAAGCACAAGTTTTACATTCAGAAAAAAAATTATCTAAAAGATTATTTCTTGAAATGATTGAAATTAATAAATCCAAGCAAAATAAGAAAAAAAAACAGATTTCGAAAATCTTAGCAAAATCTACAGTTATCTTTTACAAATAGATTAAAACTGATGATTCTCAAAGAATATAATATAAACATTTTCTGGCGATTAATCAGAGGTAGTAATTTCAAATCCTTCAATGTCACTTGAAACGTCAAAGCTATAACACCATTCCGACAAATGTTTACATATATTTTACGTTTTTTTTTTAAGTTCATGTTCATCAATCAACCATTCAGATTACGGTAAGTACTTCCTTCATTTTAAGTATTTTTTCTCAATAATGTAATTTTCATATTTTAGGACCCTGAAGAAGTTTCAAAATTGAAACGAAAGCTCAGTCCAACGTATTAAAGAGTTTTTCATAATTCAACATTTGTGCTGACTGAAGATCCCCGTTTTCCCCACTGTTCATATATATATATATATATATATATATATATATATATATATATATATATATATATATACGGACACGGCTGTTGGGCGTTACCCCGCATAAAATAGCCTTTCTTTCAATCAATGTTCACTCCTGTGTATGACTAATTGTGCAAGTCAGAACTCTCATTTTTACACTGGCGGATGCAGGTGAGGCTGCAGTGAAGAAATACATTTCGCAATCTTCAATTGTTTCTTTTCACTTGAGGATACAAATAGCAGAGAGATGAATGGCAATGCATTTCTTCTAATGGGAGCACCCGAACACTCCTACTACAATCACTTCAATTGAACGCCATATTAGGACCACCGGGAAAGGTTTAATATCTGTGAAGAGAAACCTCAACGTCTTGTTGAGTGATTGCTTCCCTCGGGAAAGAAATCAGCGAACCAGAAAATTTTATTCATCGTTGAAATGTTCTGAATAGTATTCGGTTACGAGTGGTACAAAAAGTATAATTCAAGTTGACAATCGACGAGAAAGTAAAAAAAACATATCTGCCCAAAAAAGGCAAATTTGTTTCCATGTGTTACCGCATTTTGATATAAATTGGAAATTTTTGAAAAATAGCACCACAAGTAGGGTATATGAAAATCAGATGAGTAAATCAGATGTAGAAAAATAATAGAAAAAAGTGGAAAGGTCCATAGAACCTCAATTGGGTCAAACAAGATAAAAGACTTCAGGGCTTATCGACAAAAAATTTACAAAATATTGTATACAGGATCTTTAATTTTACATCACAAGAAATTTTCCTTCTCAAATCATTTGGTTCGTGCTTGAACATTTTCATATTGGTGATGCTTTTTCATATAAGTACATATAGTTCTGTGAATTTTGTTTTCCGTTTATCGGTTGATCAATTGAGATTTTATAAGTTTTGTACAGTGTGTGTGTGCATTGAATTTGTTGGCAATCCTTTTCGATTTTTCGTGTTTAGATTTGGTAGTTCCAGTTGAGAATGTTTCTCCGATCTCATAATTAATACGTCTAGTAAGAATTGTTTTTATTTGTATCTATTCAATTAGTAGATTTGGGAGTGCGTTGGTTTCCATTGATACAATTAAATAAATTTTCCAAATAATATCTGCTATGAATCTGGAATGTATAACATCAATCACTTCCATAACAAGTAATATTTTCCAAAAAATATTCCATGACGTAATGACAAAACGTTGAAATAACACGTGACAGGTTAATGTGCCAATAAGCGATGAACTAACAGACAAAAATCATCTTATAACAATTCAACAGAATACACAAATGATGAAATACAACACGTTCTAGTAACATACAAAAAAGCCAGGGATAATCCACGGAGAAAATCCTTGGATTGGTGAGGCTCAAAACGAAAGCTTCAACGAAATGGAGAGCAACCGAAGGCCCTCTAGAAATCCTTAAGCTCTCGGTTGACTTTCAGTCAGCAGAAAGACTTGGGTAAACCGGGTTTGTGGTGAACTATGAGTTTGGTCACACAACACTGGGACGAACGAGTGGCAAACCCAAATGGACCACACTTGAACTCACGTCTGAACCTAGCACCTCAGGTATCGAACAGAGTGCAGTCAACACCGAGGAAAAAAAGTTGCAAGCGGCTAACTCTTATTGCGGAGGCAAAGATCGTAGTTCGATTAGTTACGTGAATAGAATTTCCAAAAATTTGTATTTTCTAGAAAATGAAGTTGGTTTTATGAAGTGGACATTTGGACGCCATCTAGATTTAAAAATACTCCACCCAACTTATTCTCTATCAATTTCTGTAGATAAACTGTACAAGAAGCATTATCCAAATCCCACAATAAAACTCTGAACCATCAAATCAGATCAAATATGCTTTAATATCGAAAGAAGCTTGAAAAAGATAATTATACAATAGTTATCAACATTTAAAAAACAAAATATTACAAACATTTAAAATACAAAAATAACACAAACTGTATAAATATAAACACACACATATATACACATACATACATGAATACATACACGTATATATATATATATATATATATATATATATATATATATATATAGTGAAAAGTCACAATTACGTCAAGATCAATGAATAGTCCTAATCGCATACTAAAAAATTTTGTATATAACATGTACACTTTATATATAAACAGGCATATATTTAAAGCTAAATTAAAATAACAATTCGAAAACCAAACTTGAATACTTGAAATACATTGTCATAAAATTCTTTCGAATTATAATATGCTCTATCTAGTAGTAACTCCTTGACAGCCATCCTGAATCTATTATGTGCCACCAAGGAACGAATATGTGAAGGCAGGTGGTTAAACATTTTTTTAGCATTATAAATTATTGACCCCTTTACCAAGGATCTTCTGGGAATTGGTAGGGATACTGTGAAGTTATCACTCCTCGCCTTGTAAGTTGACAGAAATTGGATATTGTTGTAAATTTTTTTGTGGATTAAACATACATGTCAATGTCAATATTTTTTTGGCAATAAACAAGGGTTTGCATGAATCTCTGGGTTTCGTTTTACAAAGGTATCTCACAGCCCTCTTTAGTGAAACGAACACCGAGTTCAATAGAAATTGAGAGCTATTTCCCCAAAAACAAATTCCATATCTCAATAGTGAGTCAATCAGAGCAAAATATGTTGCTCTCGCTGCAGATGTATTTAATTCTGATGGTATGACCCTCACTGCAAAGCAACCTGATGACAATTTTTTGCATAAAGTACTGATATGAGTATTGAAAGACAAGACTGTTATCCACATGGAGTCCCAAAAACTTCGCTGATGGTTTAGTACTTATTCTCGAGTTCCCTAAGAATATGTCATTCAGAGTGCATCTGAAGGTTACAATGCATGTTTTCGAGATATTGAATGATAATTTATTGCCGTTACACCAGTTTTTCACCAGGGATATGTCTAGCTATGTATTTATTCAGTTCATCACTGTTGTTGCCATGTCACAGTATTGTAGTATCGTCTGCAAACATAGTGAATCATATTGATATTGATCCTTGACAGATCATTGATGTACACCAAGAACAAAAAAGGACCAAGCACTGATCCTTGTGGTACCCCACAGCTCACCAGTTGAGATTTTGAACTTTCTCCGTTGAGCGAGACCATTTGTTTGCGTTCCGTTAAGTATGATTGACACCATATTAATGTTACATCTCTGAAACCATAAATTTCTAATTTTTGAAGAAGTATCTTATGATCATCAAAATCTGTGCATAATACTGTTTTATCTCAGAGACTAATGTAAACGGTTGACCAAATGAATTTCAATAGTAATTATGGTTTTTCATGTTCGAACACTTGGTTAAATGCATTTAACCTTACATGTTCCCGTTGTTACGGCATCCCAGTCCCAACAACCAGTATTTGGTTTGATCCAATAGTGGATGATCCAAACTTCCAAGACCTCCTTGGCTCTGATGATCTTCCAATTCTCTACCTATGGGATACTTGATTCCGCCAGTCTGACTTTTTTATTAATAACTAGCTTTAATTTAGCAACTTCTAGTGGTCTCATTCATCTTTTGTACAAAAAGTTAACTCGTGATGTTTATTTCTGTGTAATGATTGATCTCACATCTGGATTAAAAATTCAATTGTAATTGAAGATCGGGATTATTGGAAAAGACAAAAAGATCTGATTAATAAATCTATTCAGCAAATCTGATCAAAAACATATAATCAACGACCTGGCAGAACTATAGCATCACACAACAGAAAAATATATTTTGAATTAATGCGGCCGATACTTTATGAAAATCCATAGTGAAGTGAGTCTCTTCTGGGAAATATATTTGTAAAACATGTCTGACGAACCTACTTTCATATTTAATTATGTCTGGTTCGAAGTTAATCAAAACACAATTATCTTGAAGTCTTTTAGCAATTATGAAGTTATATTCACCTCTTACCAAAGCGGTTTTCCTGTTTTGTCTATACCCCTATGAATGGTATAGTTAATCAGCTATCACCATCCACGAGTTCTTTCAGTGGAGCCAGATATTGAAATGGATGAATTCTAACTTTCTTCTTCCCCAAAAAAAGTATCAATACTTCACTTTTCATAGTTGTTATAATTTCTTTTTGAGATTTAGATGGGTTCCAAAAACCGATCCACAGAACTCATCCTAATCATTGAACAATACATTTCACTATTCTGTAGTGTAGTTAGATCAGACGAAAGGTGCCTGTTCTGTTTCCTCATTCATGGTTACATCGCACCAGCGTACACCAACTCACTCCGTGTGCGCAGATGACATTTGACATTTCTAAATGTTATCGCAAGTTGGTTTGTTTTGGAGTATTTTCGTCAGACAGTTTTATTATTCGAAATGTGCCCAAATATCAAAATATATTCTGAAGTGGAGAATCAGAGCATCCGTCGATCTGTGGAACTGAAAGGATTATTTATTGCATTGTCATAACCTGTAACCTCACCATTGAGATGGTACCAGATTCAAAATCTATTTGCCGTTAGAACTTCATATTGCTGTGCACAGAGTACTGAAATGAACGTTTTGAGAAAAGCAGACGTTACATGGCTTCTTTTTCAGATTTCTCTCAAATTTTTCCTATATTGTGTTAGTATGGCGATGTCACGGGTGTGAAAACTCCACGGTTTTTCAACCATAGTTTTCGATCTGGCAACACCGCGCGGCCCTATCGTAACCACGCCAGAATTGCAGGCGTTGCAGGCGATCGGAGATTTCAATCAGTTTGCTCAACTCTTCAGCGTCTTATTCTTCAAACTAAGTAGGACCTAGGTAAACAAATGATCGCGCAATAGTAAAATAATATGGTATATATGAGATGAAAATAATTTTTCTAAATTAGGAGATCATTCGTATTTTGAAAGGCATTCTGGGTGGGAAGAGAATTACAATCAATCATCTTTCTGGACGCACAATCGTTTGTGAGACAACAGGAAAAAGAAATGGACTCAACGTGGACTCAAATGCACTCGTGGAGAAACATCAACATCGGGAATCGCTGACCACGCCTGGACTGAGCACCATCGAGTTCTACGGGACGACACAAGTGTTCTACATAGAGAGGAGCATTGGTTCAAACGAAAGTTCAAAGAGGCCGCCTACATCGAAGCCAATAACGCCTTTAGTCAACCAAGCGTTGAGATCAAGAACGTATGGAAACTCCTGATTGCTCTTTCTGGCGGGCTGCAGAGGCGCGAAACTTCACGCACCACCACACCGCGCAAAATTACACGCACCGCTGCACATGGCGGAATTGCACGCATCGTTGCGCCGACAGTCATATAAATTGGTAAGTAGTACCTAAACTTGTCAGTATTCACCTGAAGACGATTGCAGATACGAGCATTCGAAACGTCGTGAAAACCTTTTAAATACATTAAGACGATAGACGTCCGAAACGATAGTAATCAACAGAAAAAAAGTTGGGCATATTCGAAACAAATAAAAATTCATATTTTCCCAACAGAGCGGTGTATCGCACTTTGAATGGGTAGAAAGTGTTTATAGAACGTTCTTTCTCCACTTTCTGGAAGCAGATTCGTTTGTAGGGCCATAGGAAAAAAGTTGGGCATTTTCGAAATAAAATAAAATTCATATTTTCCAAACAGAGCGGTGTATCGCACTCTGAGTGGTTAGAGAGTGTTTATAGAACCTTCCTCCTCCACTTTCTGAAAGCAGGTTCGTTTGTAGGGCCGTAGGAAAAAGTTGGGAATTTTCGAAATAAAACAAAATTCATATTTTCCAAACAAAGCGGTGTATCCCACTTTGAGTGGTTAGAGAGTACTTATAGAACCTTCCTTCACTTTCTGAAAGCAGATTTGTTTGTAAAGTCGTAGGAAAAAGGTTGGGAATTTTCGAAATTAAATAAAATTCATATTTTCCAAACAGAGCGTTGTATCGCACTTTGATTGGTTAGAGAGTGTTTAAAGAACCTTCCATTATCACTTTCTGGGAGCAAATCCGTTTATAGGGCCGCATGAAAAAAGTTGGGAATTTTCGAAATAAATAAAAATTCATATTTTCCCTACAAAGATTTTTCCTGCAAAAGCTGAAGAAAAAAGGTTGCATACACATTGTCTACCCACACAAAGTGCGATATACCGCTCTGTATGAAAAATAAATACCTCATATATTCCATATCATTTTTCTATTGCGCGATTATTTGCGTACCTACTACTTACTTAGTTTGAAGAATAAGACGCTGAAGAGATGAGCAAACTGATTGAAAATTCGGAACGATAGGGCCGTGCGGTGTTGCCAGATCGAAAACCGTGGCTGAAAAACCGTGGCTGTTTTCAACTCTCTTCATGTTCTCTTGTTTTTTTTTTCCATGTTTTCCTTGGTCTTTCTCCTGCTCTATTTTTTATTCTTTGTTGTCTTTGTTTCTTACTACTGTCGATTCTTGGTTTTCCTCTACTCTCCGCTGGCTTCACGTTTAGATAATTTCTGAATATTTCGTTTTCATTTTGATCTAATCTGGGCATTTGGTACTTCTCATATAATTCAGATTTTATGTTTTTGGGTAAGTATCAGTCATTATTGGACTTGCAGATAGAGCCATACACTTAAGCGACTAATTATTCAGACCCAAAGCAATCAACAGAGCTAAAAAAACACTCCAGCTCAATAACTTCCCCAACCAGTTGATCGATAATATCTTTAAAGAGAGAATAAAAACGTTCTACAATGGAGAAAATAACCCCAAACATACTGATAACAAACTCCACGTTTTCATCCCCTACTTCAAAAGCCTATCAGAAAAAATCAGTAACATACTAAAACCACACGACATAAAAGTCAGCCACAAAAGCTCAAAAACATTCTCAAGCAATTTTTCAATGTTAGAACCAAAAATCCCCCAAAATAAAAAACACACATAGTCTATGAAATTCCGTGCAACGACCCAACATGCAACAACGTATATATCGGAAAAACATCCCAATTTTTGAAAAACCGTTTAAAATCCCATAAATACGCTAAAACCGCATCCACAGCTCTAACACCATAAAAAATACAAATCATGATTTTAATTACACGGAAACCAAAATTTTGGCGACTGAATTCAATACTAAAAAAAGAAAATGTCTTGAAATGATTCATATAAAAAAAATGAACAGCATAAACAACCTCACTGACATCACAAATTTGAACCAGATATATCATAATATAATTTAAACAAGCAACACTGCGCACAAATATCACGCCAACTGCCCAAAAATTAATGCACATCGTCCCTCGGTAACGCAAAAACTGTCGTCAATATCACTCCAACGTCATGTCAGTAGTAGAACAACATTGTTAAATACCAACACGTGAGTGGTGTGTTTAGCAAATTCCTTTCACAAAGAACTATTCATTTTTTGTGCTCACCATGAAGAAGATGAAGAAATGTCAAAATGATGGCCTAGCTAATTTTTCCATGTAATTCTAAACTTTCTCAGGTAAGTCCATATTCTTGTTAATACAAACATCCCATATATGATGTAAACTTTTCACTACAAACGAACAATATTTTTGTAGCAAGTAAAAAAATCCTGAAGAAGACTGCAGTCGCAATCGAAACGTGGCAAAATAAAATAAATTTGAAGAATCCCATCAATGAATGAACTTTACTCCCAAGAATCAACAAACCTCATATATATATATATATATATATATATATATATATATAGTAATATATATATATAGTAATATATATATATATAGTAATATATATATATATATATATATATATATATAAACTTTCGAAATTATGGCATTTTTGGGTTCTGGGGATCTTGATCGGCGAATATATCAAAATTCTTTGAAAGTCTTTTTGTTTTGACGGGAACAATAGGTGGTGTTTCTATTGAAATCTACCTAAAATTGGTTTAAAAAAATCTCAATAACTTGCATTTTCAGAATTTAACAAATATCGTATTCTTCAACTGAAAAATGATACACCGCTATTCGTCATGAGAATAAAATGCCAAATTTATGAGCATTACTTTTGTTCATAGCGCATCGCTCATAAATTGTTTCGAAATATTGAAAACAAAAGTGAAACGATACTGATAAAAAAATCCAACTTGTCCGCGATCTTGAATTATCAAAATTCTATTAATGGTTTCGAAAATATAAGCAATTCAAAAATCATATATTTATTCTCAAAATATGTAACATTCTCACAATATTCGCGCTTGCGCGGTATGAATATGAAAAGAATTATATGTTGAAAGTTAGGCTAAGGCAATACCTATCGAAACCAAAAAGCAGTTTTTTTCAAAATTTTTCTGTTAACGAAAAAACTACTTTTGGCCGTTTTTCGGCCAAGCCAGGATAGCTGTGCGTTGCCCTACAGTCTGGTATGCTTACCAGGTTGAAACTCCTTTTTTTAGTTTTTCGAAATAGATAGAGGATTTCACTAAATTCTTCATATTTTTTTTCGCTTTTTTCGCTTGGCTCTCTCTATTTATTATCAGAACACCAGGAAAATGTTGATTCTAGATGACATATAAGATATATAATAATGATAAATAGAGGTAAATGGTGACTCCAAACAACTCCTTCAACATATAAACAGAAAGACCAACTTGATGATTGCAAGAATTGAGCAAGCAGCACGATCCATTCAGAATTTTAAGAATGAACGAATTTATGGTGCATTCATTGGTTATAAACTTTTTCTAATTTCTGGTGAATGAGCCGTGTTTAAAAAAGTAAATTGCACAAACGTTCCGGCTCCGGTATTGTGATTTCAAGTTAAAAAATTGTTCGAGGGCAGACTCAGTTCTAATATCTCCAAACAATTCAAAAACATGTATACAGATTGTTTCAAAAAGTATACAGAACCAATGTCATATTTTGTCAAACAGAAACCCTATGAATTAATATTTACTTTCATCAACTTAAAAAATTCGGGTTCGAACCCCAATCTGAATTTAGATTCATGAAATAACAGAATAAATATCAGATGGAGCAGAGATCGTTTCATCTCTGACTTTTCCAAAGCCCTTCTGGCTTTGCCAATATTACTATTTTTCAAAGACACATGTTCCACAAAATGAAAGTGTCAATTGTGTATACAATTAATATCTGGACTACGAAATATAATGAAAATGTTAACAAAATGATAGAAAATATGGAGAATAAGATAAATTGTAGGGGAATTATGTTAAAAAATTGATTTGGAATTATTTTCTCAGTTATAGAAGAAATTTTCAATCACAGTTTATATTTTAGGTTTAACCTCTCTCTCTCTCTCTCTCTCTCTCTATATATATATATATATATATATATATATATTTATATATATAATTACATGTCTTGACTGACTGACTGATTCACTGACATACGATCAACGCCCAGACCAAACCGCTAGATTTAAAGAGCTGAAATTTTGACAGCGTATTTCTGTGATGACATGCTTACCTATGGGAGGGTAATTTGATATTACATCCCGAAAGGGGTGAAAAAGATGATGAAGGTACAGTTAGTTCTGAAGTTAGAGTAATGAAAATTGTTATTCGAGCTGCTTTTTGCAAATAAAAACACACGTATTTCAGGGTTTTTGAAAATGCAACCTTGAAGGAGTTAAAATGAGGGTTGAGAGTTTGTATAGGAGTACAGTATTTGGTCTTTGTGAAAAAGTTAAAAATAAAGAAATAAATGTTTCAGTATTTTAGAAATTAAATCCTCAAGGGGTGAAAGTTTGTATGGGGGTTCCGTTCATTTTCAAGTTAGATTCATAAATGTTGGTATTTGAGATGTTTGTTACAAATAGAAAAAATATGTTTCAGTGTTTTTATAAATGCAACTCCTAAAGGGGTGAATGAAGTTGAAAGTTTATAAAGTTTCGTCAATATATATATATATATATATATATATATATACATATATATATATATATATATATATATATATATATATATTAATATACAGTGTGACCCATTTAAAATGGAACCACCCCTGTAGAATACGCATTTTTCAGTCAATCTCAAATTTTTTTTTTTAAATATTGAGCATCAAAAACTGTATCTTGACACAAATTTTCATAACTTTAGTTTCATTTCCAAGGCACTCTATGGTTTTTTTTCTTTGTCAAAAACGGCAAAAGTTTATTAGGCATTTTTTTTTTCAAATTTGACTACAGCACTCGGTTCGTAGTCGTTATAAATGGAAACCATCAATATTTTATAGGAAAATATTGGTTAACAACGAAGTTACAACAACTTCAATTTTGGAAACAGAGTAATTGATTATAATTTTTTAATAGATTATAGACATATTTTAAATCTGGCAACACTGCCGATACAAAGTAGAACACCAGTGAATTTGTACAGCGGAAATCCGAAGTCAATAGCTCATTCCGTTCTACAGTTATAACTCCTGAAAATATGGTAATGTGAGCGATTTGTGGTGTACTAAATCACAGCCTACTATTGATTTTGTACAATACCTATGCCTAATGTATTAGTTCAGCTTTTCTCAAATTATTGATACCTTCTCTAAAAGCTTGTTTCAATTGAGTTTTGCAGAATTCAAAAAGAACATTTTTTGTCCTGCTTTCCGTTTTATAATTCAATAAATAATTTTGATACTTTTAAACTTCATTCGGTTCATTTCGTTTTTATCGGCTATGGAAGACTGCATAGCTTAAAAATGAATTTTTAATTTTGTATTATTTTCGAATACACTTATTACCTAAACTCAAATACATTATTTTAGGGGAATATAATTTATAAATCCAGTGGGGTAGTCAGATTTTTTTACAAAATCGCTTCCACCACAAATCGCTCACATTACCATACTTTCAGGAGTTATAACTGTAGAATGGAATGAGCTGTAGACTTCTGATTTTCGCTGTACAAATTCACTGGTGTTCTACTTTGTATCGGCAGTGTTACCAGATTTTAAATATGTCTATAATCTAAATAAAAATTATAATCAAATACTTTGTTTCCAAAATTAAAGATGTTGTAACTTCGTTGTTAACCAATATTTTTATATTAAATTTCCATGGTTTTCATTCATAACGACTACAAATCCAGTGGTGTAGTCAAATTTCAAAACAAAAATTGCCTAATAAACTTTTGCCGTTTTTGACGAAGAAAAAAGCCATTAAGTGCCTTGGAAATGAAACTAAAGGTATGAATATTTGTGTCAAGATACAGTTTTTGATGCTTGATATTAAAAAAAAATTTTTTCGAGAATGATTGAAAAATGCGTATTTTATAGGGGTGGTTCCATTTTAAATGGGTCACACTGTATATATATATATATATATATAAATATATATATATATATAAATATATATATATATATATATAAATATATATATATATATATATAAATATATATATATATATATATTAACGAAACTTTATAAACTTTCAACTTCATTATATATGAGCATGAGCTAAACTTGAGAATACAAAGAAAAATATAGGAAAACAGTCCACGTGGACGAAGTCGTGGGTAGTAGCTCGTACTATTATAAAATTGTAATTGTCTGTTTGTTTGTTCGAGCATCACGCAAAAACTACTAGATCAATTTTGATGAAAGCTTATGATTAAACTTAAAAACTGGTACTGATGTATTTATCTCGCTACGATGCGGGGAACCGGTGATATAGTGATAAAACCTCATTGTTTCACAACCTGTGCAACCAATATAAGGTGAGCCCCCATTTCAAATATATCTTTCCTTTTCTATCTATACTATTATAAAACTTATTTCTAGCAATGCATATGGCCACTCCACGTAATGAAGATCATTACTCCAATTTTCGGGACTTCACTTTCTTTACATAGGGTCGTTTGGATCGTTATCAATATTGGTTTTTTATAAATATATAGTATCAATGTAGCGCTGAATCATTTGGGGTCCAATACATGTTTCAGTTCTTCTGATATCCCTCCAGGCTAACGTCTTGGCCTCATACGATTCAATATATTTATCAGTGACATTGAAAAGTGTAGGTTCTCAAAATTTGGAATTTACGCTGACGACTTGAAACATAATAAGAAGTAAAAAATAATCTGATTACATAGATTCTCAAGGCAACCTTGACAGGCTCAACAATTGTTATACCAAGAGATTCAATGACCGCCTTGCACTGACTTCATTTTGAAATAATAATAATGTACTCCCCAATACTAAAGTCCGAAATAATAAGGTATAAAGCACTAGTTAGATTAATATTGTAAAATTGTTCCTCGGTCACAAGAGTAGAATAAATTCAAGAAAAGATTATTATTACTATCAATTATAAATATTATCGATTTCATCACTATATGGACTATGACGCCTATTAAAAAAATGTTTATACATTGTAACGTCTATTCATGGGGATTAATTTTGTCGATATATTCACTCAATCAATTATAGAAATTAGCCAATATCAGATGTGTATGAGCGCATGTCACATAATATCTCAATATATTTCCATTTCAATTTACAGAACCTAAATAAAAATCGATCACAATTTAACAAAACCTCTTTCTAGGATTTGATTGAAAACCCTTACAACTTGTAAGATTCCTAAGTTTTTTGTAGTTTGTGAAATCCTGATATAGAGTGGACCTCCACATGGTTCATCTTTGAGATAAATTTCTATGTCAAATGAAAATAAATTGAATTTTATGGATGTCACACATATTTTCCTGGCTGCCAGTGATTTGGATTCTTCATATTATCGGCTTGAGGGCTGAAAATTGTACCCAGGGTGGCCGAGTTCTCAGCTAGAGAAGCGTGTGATATAACGGGCGTGTGATATAACAAACATTCCGACCTTCAAATAGATCAGCGCCCAAATTGGCGATTGTAATTAATTCTTACGTTATAATTACCTTGAATTTACCAATATGGGGAAGAAAATGGAAGAAATTCAGAAGTCGAAAATTGGGCTATCAAGACATTTTGCCTAATAAGTCGAAGGCATAAATAGGTAAAATTGCCTTCAGAATAGTCGCCTGATCGTAGAAATTTAATAATTTCCACCTATTTTAGGTTATAAACACTATATTAAAACAAAGAGTAGAAGGTTAGAAGAGGATAATAAATATTTACTGCATATTGTGTATCTTAACCTACAAGTTATAGGAACAATAATGCTATTTGAGATGAATCATATCTGTTTATTTGTAGCGCAGAATGTATAAACTGCTGAATGTTACTTTTAAGATAAGCAGGTGTGCTTCTTTCCGATGTATTTGAATGATGAAAATAAATCAGTTCAGTAAACTTGTGTTTTTTAAAAAGTTAATTTCCAGTTCCGAATACTTAACTGGCGCAGTCGGTAGGATTTGTCAAACGATTCGACAAAAATCGCGAAATCGTTCTGTATCAACAGTTTATTGACAAACTCTGAAAAAGTGTGTTCGGAGCCGAAAGACTCGAAGAAAGCAGTGGAAAGCAGTGTTGGACGAGGACTACATCGCCAAATTCAACACATTCGAAGCAGAGGACCCACATCGCCGAAGTTTCGAAAAACTGGTGGAGAACCACATCGTCAAAGCCAGCATAGCCATAGGAAGTCCAGAGACGAGGGACAGCATCGCCCAAATCTTATTGGCAGTAGCTTAAGGAACCAACAGAAGAAAGAAAAAGATGAAAGCAATCATCACACTACTGTAAGAGAAACATTCCTTTCTTTCCTTTTCCATTTCGAATTTTAATTGTAAATTTCATTTCTACAAAGGTATATACATATATATAATCATAGAATAGAAATAAAAATAGATTAATTATTGATTTATGACAGAAATCGATATAGAAAATTTGTCAAATTTATTTGAATCAATTTCTACTGAAGATATAGTTGAAACAATGGCTCAACCCGTAAATTATCAACTACTCAGACTATATGTCGATACTATTCCAAATTTTGATGGAAATCCCCAAACTTTGAGTGTTTTCATAACAAATTGTGAAAGTTTGATAATTCAATTTAGTGATCCAAATAATGATTCTCTTAATCAATTTATATTACGAGCAATCATGGGAAAATTAGTAGGTAGGGCTTTAGCTCTTATTGGTTCGAGAATTGAATTAACTAAATGGAATGATATAAAAGCTGCATTATATTTAAGTTTTGGTGATCAGAGAAATATTGACTGTTTAGTGCAAGATCTAATTATTTTGCGTCCCCATAAAAATGAAACCCCACATAATTTTGGCATGCGATGTCAAGATGCACGAAGTTTGATTATTACAAAATTAAATTCTTTACCCTTATCAGCAGAAGAGAAAGTAGTTCAACTCAAAAATTATAACGATTTGGCATTGAAAACTTTTATTAGAGGAATACCCAATCAAATTCAGAACAATATTCGTTTAAGAGATCCAGATTCTCTTGAAAAAGCTATGTCACTTTTGATAGAAGAAGAAAATTTTCTTTACAGCCAAAATAGGAGTAACAGTCTACAATTCCAAAATTCTTTCAAATCTACTCAAAACCCACCAAATCCAAAAATAAATCAAAATTTTCAAAGACCTATACAACCACAGTTTCAGCAACAAAACTTGAGACCACATTTCCAAAATCAACAATTGAGAAAAAGTTGAATTTCAAAATAATTACCCCAAACCATTTATACAAAATCAACAAAGACCATTTGTGCAACAACCACATCAATGGCAACCAAATAATAGATTTCCTACTCAAAGACATCCATTTTTCCAACAAAACACGAATCAAATAGTTCGAAATCAACAACAATTTCCAAATCAAAACAGAAATTTTCAAAATGTTCAGAAACCATATAAACCAGAACCAATGGATACTTCATCCAGTAACACAAGGATACAACCCAAGAAAAATTTCACTAGTACCGAATTATTTACACAAAATATAAATGAATTCGAAAATCCATACGAAAATCAAAATTTTGAAAATTATTATGAACAAGATTCTTATTATTCAGAACAAGATGTTGGATATCAATATGAATCAAATTATTCTGATTTTGAAAACCCAAATTATGAAAATAATATTTACTCAGAACAAGAACCAGAAGAAGTACCATTTTCTTCAGAAAATTATACAAATGTAAATTTTCTCCAGGACAGTTCTCAAGAAAATCCCACATAATAAATCTTAATCTTTCTATAGCAAATCTTCCATATATATTTATCCCGGAATTAAAAGCCAATTTTCTTATTGATACAGGTAGTACTCGTAGTTTGATTAATCCAGAATTAGCTTATAAATTTTATAAAAATTTCATTACAAAAGAAGATTTCCATATTCAATCTGCCCATAATATCAGCTATCATGATGAAATTATAGTAATTCCAATTTTTAAAAATTTTAATGTACAGGGAAAACATAAATTTTACCTTTTCAAATTCAGTCAAAAATATGATGGATTGATTGGTATAGATTTACTCAGACAACTTCAAGCCTCCATAAATGTTAGTGAAAAACGATATCAACTCCTTTCGTTAAAATTCCTATAATTTATGAAACCGAAAAAAATATGAAACAAGAAAAAAATGCAATTAATAATCATACATTGATAATTCCAGCTAGAACAGAACAAGTTATTAAAATACCGGTTAATCAAAAACAAGGTATAGGATTATTAGACTATATTCAATTCGAATATTTAGTTGAATCCCCAAAAGCCTTGGTAAACATTGAAAATTATTTTGCAATCACTACCATTAGAAATTCTAATTCAAAACCAGTTAAAATTGAATTTTTGAAACCATACGAGATAGAAATTCTGAATATTCAAAATATTAATTTAACTGACGAATCCCCTATATATACTAAAACCTATCGATATCCAGAAATACACAAAAATGAAGTGAAAGACCAGATTGAAAAAATGTTAAATCAAGGCATAATTCAAAATTCAAGTTCTCCATGGTCAAGTCCCATATGGATTGTTCCAAAAAAACTTGATGCCTCTGGGAAGAAAAAATGGCGTGTAGTAATTGACTACCGGAAATTGAATGAAAAGACAATTAATGATAAATATCCCCTTCCAAATATTACAGAAACTTTAGATAAACTCGGAAAAAGTCAATACTTTAGTACTCTTGACTTAGCTAATGGATTTCATCAAATCGAGATGAATCCGGATGATATTCAAAAAACAGCATTCTCTATACAAAACGGACATTATGAATTCAAAAGAATGCCTTTTGGACTAAAAAATGCCCCCTCCACTTCCCAACGGGTCATGGATAATGTACTTAGAGGCCTACAAAACGAAATTTGCTTGGTATATCTAGATGATATTGTTATTTTTAGCACATCACTTCAAGAACACATCGAAAAATTGAAACAAGTATTTGAACGACTAAGAAATGCGAATTTTAAAGTTCAACTTGATAAATCCGAATTTTTAAGAAAAGAAGTAGCATACTTAGGACATATTATAACACCTGAAGGAGTAAAACCGAATCCTGATAAAATTCAAGCTATTAAGAATTTTCCTATTCCAAAAACTCAAAAAGAAATAAAAAGTTTCTTAGGATTATTAGGATACTATAGAAAATACATACAAGACTTTGCAAAAATTACTAAACCAATGACACTTTGTTTGAAAAAAAATGCTAAAGTGAATCATACTCAAGAATTTATTTCGACCTTTAATATTTGTAAAAAATTATTGATTAATGCCCCAATTCTTCAATATCCAGATTTTTCTAAATCTTTTGTTTTAACAACTGATGCCTCAAATGTCGCACTAGGATCAGTTCTTTCTCAAGGTCCAGTAGGTTCAGACAAACCTATTGCTTTTGCTTCACGAACCCTGAATGAATCAGAACAAAAATACAGCACTATAGAAAAAGAATTACTTGCTATAGTATGGGCTTGTAAATATTTCAGACCATATTTATTTGGCAGAAAATTCACTATCTATACAGATCATAGACCCCTTGTTTGGTTATTTAATTTAAAAGAACCTAACTCAAAATTAATGAGATGGCGTCTCAAATTAGAAGAATTTGATTACGATATAATTTATAAAAAAGGTTCATTGAATCTGAATGCCGATGCATTATCACGAGTAAAAATAAATGCTTTAAATGCTTTGGAAAATGAATCAATTATTAATAATCCAGGTGAAATAAATCAAGAAACATTAGAATATTTACGAAATCTTGCTGAAAATCCTCTTCAAGATGAACTCCAACCTTCTACAAGTAAACAATCCCCGAAAGAAAAAAAAGAAAAATCCAAAGATTAATATTATTTCTGATAGTATAATAAAACCTGCATATGAACCCAAACAAAAATCGATTGGTTCATCAATCGATAATGAAAATTCTAGTGAATCGAATGAATCGACACAACATACTACTAACAATGAGACTACGAATGATGGAATCAAAATTTATGATGAAATAATAAATAATAAAGTTAGTCAAATAATAGTTTTTCCACATCCATATAATAAATTGGAAGTAAGCCATGAAACTTATGAAAATCATAAAATTATGAAAGTAAAAATTCCTATTTCAAAAATGTATGATGAAAATACTGTTTTTCAATTCCTGAAAGAATATACCGTTTCAAAGAAACTCTACTGTATATATTTTCATAACGAATTTTTATATCAAGTTTTCAATAAAGTCTATTTGAAAAACTTTTCTGAAAAAGGTCCTAAACTTATCAGATGTACTAAATTAGTAAATACTATAACAGATGAAGAAGAACAAATAATGTTAACAAAAAACTGTCATGAAGGAAAAACAAATCATAGAGGAATAAATGAAACTTTAGAATCCTTAAAACGAAATTATTATTGGAAAAATATGAAAACCACCATAACTGAATTTATTAATTCATGTGAAACTTGTCAAAGAGCTAAATACTCGAGAAAACTCCCTTATACCCCATTAGTATTAACAGAAACAGCCTCAAAACCATTCCAAATTGTACATATTGATTTATTCTTTTACAACCAAAAATATATTTAACAATTGTAGATTCTTTCACGAAGTTTGCTCAAGCATACGAAATAACTGGAAAAACTGCAATACATATTAGTTCAGCTCTTATTAAATATTTTGCCTCATTTGGAATACCTGAAAAATTAATTATTGACAATGGAACGGAATTCAATAACGAAACCGTTAAAGAAATCCTGAATTTACATAAAATAAAAATTCATTTCACTACCCCTACTCATCATGAATCAAATAGCATTGCTGAAAGATTTCATTCAAGTATTATTGAACATCTTAGAATTTTAAAAGAAATGTACCCCAATGAAAACGAAAACCTTATGGACTACGCTATTATTGGATATAATAATTCCATACATAGTGCAACTACGTATACTCCTTTTGAACTAACATTTGGACATACTAACTCGAGAAATCCTAATGAAATATTCTTACCAAATGCATTTTTTACCGACTATGCAGAACATCATAAGAAAAAACTTGATCATGTCTATAGAAATGTTCATGATGTCTTACAAGAAAAAAAAGAAAAAGTTATAGAGAAAACTAATATACAAGGTGATACAAATTAAATTAGGTCAAACAGTGTTTAAACAAAACCCACAAAAACGTAATAAAAAGAATAATAAATTCATAGGCCCTTATGAAATAACTGAAATATTAGAAAGAAACAAAGTTGAAATAACTAATAAAAAGAATAAAAATAAGAAAGAAATTATTCATATTAAAGAACTAAGGAAACCCCCTCTTGTTGCAGGCTTATCAGCTGCACCAACGGAAAATTAATCCAACCAAGATTCCACCACATAGAAGACAACCCAGGTCTCCTACCTTCAAAATTGAAATGCCCAAAATAAGATTGACCACTGGTCATTTATCCAAATATTTGACATCAATCACATAATCGAAGAATTCCATGTACTTCAAAAACAATTTACTATATTGAAAGATACTTTTATATTGAATACCACTAAAGCTGACTATAAAAAAGAATTCTATAATTCATACGAATTAATTGAAACAATTGAACGAAAAATATATTCTCAAATTAATCAACTGAATCCTTCAAATGATAAAAGAATAAAACGAGGTTTAATTGATGGATTAGGATCCATTATCAAATCCCTAACAGGAAATTTAGACCAGAATGACGCTGAAAAATATGATAAAGCTATTATGACATTATCTGAAAATCAATTGAAATTAAAAACCATTGTGAAAGATCAAATCACCCTTCTTCAAAAATCTATTGAAAGATTTCAAAATACTACAAGAACCATGGCACATAATGAGATTTTAATGAAAAATCGTATTACTGAGATTGAAAAAATTCTACAAACTATAAAAATGGAAAATTTCAAAACTTATGAATATTTTCTCATTCAACTAATGATTTCTCAGATGACCACAGCTTTTCAAGTAATTTACGATATTTTAGAAAGAATCGAAATCGCAATTACTTTTTCGAAACTAAATACCTTTCATAATTCCATTGCCGAACCAAATGAAATTTTGCAAGAATTAAAAATAATTGTTAGTCAATTAACAAATAATAATAAAATACCATTCGAACCAAAAGTTGAGAATATTCTTCTTTTTGAAAAAATAATGGAAATCAAAAGTTATAGTAAAGGAAATAAAATAATTTTTATCATAGAAATACCAATTGTGGAAAATGAAAGTTATAATTACTTCCACCTATATTCCTTACCAATACCTACAAGAGAATCCTTTAAAATCATCTCACCTCAATCAAAATACCTTATCCTTAATGAAGAAAATTATATGTTTCTCGAAACGAAATGTCAAGAGATTACTTCTGAAGAATATATTTGCCATGAGACCAATCCCATGAAACTACGAGAACAAGGACTTCCCTGTGAAATTCAACTGTTGAAACTCTTCAAGAATATTACGAATTGCCAGCAGATCCCAGTCAAGATCGAAAACGTCAAAATCAAAAAAATGGAGAAAAATAATTGGATTATTTCAACACCCAGAAATATTGTGGCTATCCAAAAATGTGGTACGAATAAAGACAATATTTTACTTCACGGGACAATTGTTTTAGAACTCAATTCAAAATGTGAAGTGATAATTGAAGACATTACCTTACGAAGTTATCATGACTTCAATGAAAGACTCAAATTTGTTGAACTTCCTAATTTAGAAATAGGAAAATACCCGAATATTGACCCTCAAATTAAGTTCAAACCTTTGAAAATTGATTCTATTAATTTAGATGATATAAAAAATGTTCAAAGTGCTTTGGAAATACAAAACCAAAAAGTTGACTCTATTTCAGACATTCCAGTACTTACTCATAGAATAAGTGTTTGGACTGTATTAATCTATATATTAATCATTGTATCCGTACTATATGCTTTGTATCATGTGTACTTTAAAAGATATTTTAAAAAATCATCAGAGGAACCATTGAACTCTCAAGAAACCTCGATGATCCAAAATCCTGTGCTCACCCCAGTATTTTCTCTCTAGGGATGGAGGAGTTATAGGAACAATAATGCTATTTAAGATGAATCATATCTGTTTATTTGTAGCGCAGAATGTATAAACTGCTGAATGTTACTTTTAAGATAAGCAGGTGTGCTTCTTTCCGATGTATTTGAATGATGAAAATAAATCAGTTCACATAGAGACACCAAGCTGTATGTTTGCTCAGTTTTCCAAACTTGTGTTTTTTAAAAAGTTAATTTCCAGTTCCGAATACTTAACTTACATGTGTATTCGTAAAAGCTTTGAAGATGAACATGAGTAGGAGATTTAAGCCGGTTCTGGGTCTCCCCCCACCACTATGACGTCACGTGTGACCTTGAATAGTTGCAGGTGTGCAGTGTGTGTGTGTTTGACCTTGAGATTTGACTTTGAGATTTGTCATTGAGTTTTGATATTGGGTTTGGTCGACTTTGAGATTCGACTTCAGTTTTGACCTTGAATATGACCTTGAGATTCATAACATTAAGTTTTGACTTTGAGATTTGACCTAGAGTTTTGATGTTGGGATTGTTTCGGCAACCTCAAGATTTGATCTCGATTTTTGTTTGATCTTGACTAAAGTTGTGGTGTAGGCATACATATTCTGTGCAGTCATGACCTTCATGAATCCTTGTACTCCAAGCGAGGAGGGCGTTTGTCCTGTGAGAGCTAAGAATGAACTGCGATTATTGATGAGTGCGCTGAATGTCAAGAGAATCCCCTCAAATCCATACAGATTGCGCATCGCATCGGACTTGTTGTATGGTGGGGGTATTTCACTGAAATATTCCAGGAGAAGAGTATTTCGAATCAGTGTCTCCTCCAGTGAGCTATTGAAAACAAGTTGCTGAAATGTATTCGTGTGATTGTGGTAAAGATTTCACTCGTAGTGATAATCTACGTCGGCATCAACGGGAAACTTGCCAGGGAGGTCCTTCAGTGAAACGAGTTAAATTCAACAATGGCGATGACTCACCACCTGCACCACTCTATACATGTAATTGTTGTAATGTGATAATCCCATATTGTCAAGTCAACTCTCACAATAGAACACTCGCACATAGGACGAATTCATGTGTTCACTTGGGTGGTGGTGTACACCTCATTAAAAATGCATTCAAATGTCGCATTTCTAGCTACAGAGTATCTAGTGAGAATATGTATACTGAGTACACACCTTTCCTCAATAATATCAAGCATAAAGTACTCGAGCTATTGGAAAAAACATCAAACTACACAACTCCATCAAGGTCAACATGGAAGTGTTTGGAAGTTATGTCATTCAAACACAGGAATTGACAGACATCAAATCGTTCAATTCTCCCAATCGTATAGCAGATCGATCAACTGATTTGAATGGATTATTCGATGCATTT